>JADBJO010022129.1:22500-28403 GCA_016801955.1 Conus betulinus
GACCGAGCACAAATCGACAAAGGGAATAGTCAGAACTGGAACTTGACCAGACTAAATCTCTGTGCTTGATGGTTTCGTAGAGGGGTTACTGGATGTAGCAATTTAAATCTTTTGGCAAATACTCGAAGGTGAAGGTTAATATCGTGAAGGCATATAGAAGAAATGTAAAGAGCCTTGGTCTGTGTCGGCAGGTGCTGCTCTGCTGTTGCCAAGCTTGAGTCCGGGCTATGAGCGTACTGCCATTGAAATGCAGAAATGCTAACGACGAGAAATGTTGGATGCAAGGCTAGATACCCCCCCCCCCCAACTCCTTTGGCAATGTATGCATACATACATACATACATACATACACAAATACACGTTCACACATATGCATCCCTACCAACCTACCTACCTATCCCCCTCCCTCCCTGCCTACCTACCTACATACACACATACGCATTCACACATAGGAATACCTATCTCCTATCTACCTAGCTAGCTAGCTAGCTACCTACCTACCTACCTACTTACCCACATACATACATACATACATACGTACAGACATATAGACAGACATATATGTATGCATACATACACGTTTGTTTACATAAGTATGTACGTACAAACATACGTCATAAGGATGGAAATACTTGACTATGTGGACATATACATGAATGCGCACAGGCACATATACACATAGATCGATAGATAGATAGATAGATAGATAGATAGATAGATAGATAGATAGCAAGACAGAGAGACAGATAGACAGACAGATAGATAGACAGACAGATAGTCAGACAGATAAACAGACAGACAAATAGATAGTTGATAGATACATAGACAGGTTGATACATTGATAGAGAGATAGACAGATGTCTGTATGTGGCCACTGAGGAGAAACAATCAGGTTTCGAAATACAGGTATCTGACCAGGACTTATATGTTAGTGAGTTTCCTCCCCATAATGTAGCTTGTTTTGCTCTTAAATGATTTTCTTTTGCTTCTTAGGTGGCATCTTTAGTTAGTTTTTAGAAAACTCAACAAACATACTATGGTATTGCACACCAGCCCTTTTCTGGTATAGCGTTCTTCTTAAAACCGAAAAGGCAGAGGAGTCAAATTACCACTTTTCCACGGTCACTGAGGAGAAACAATCAGGTTTCGAATACCGGTATCTGACCCAGGAGTTATATGTTAGTGAGCTTTCTCCCCATTGGAGATGGTCTCCCGCTTTGGAGACTATAAGCTTGCTGAAGGTTCATTTTGAGAAGCATTTATTTATCCCCATTCACCCACTCAAGCACATACTGTCAGTTAGGCAGAATCATCTACCCACTGCAGATATGAAGGCTTATCACCCCCCTATTTTCTATAATCTGAGACATAAGAGCAAGCTTTGTTTATAATTCAATATACGTACGTACGTACATACATACATACATACATACATACATACACATACATACCTGCAGAGAGAGGTGGACAAAGGGGCAGGAAGACACACCGATGGGTTATGACGGGAAGGAGGCCCAGCGCTATACAGTGTTCCACGCATTGAAAGAAAAGGTTCTAGAATAACCATTGGAGAGAAACACAAAAGCGCTTCAGCCACAGCTGACAAATAAATGCTTTTATTGACAAGATGATAGCAATTCACATGATGTGTGAAAAGCTGGGGAAGCTAAAACAGCAAGAGAGAGAGAGAGAGAGAGAGAGAGAGAGAGAGAGAGAGAGTGAGAGAGAGAGAGAAATCACCCTCCATTTTCCTTGACCCCTTCCCCCTCAACCATCACCATCACACCACAGCTCAAAACCCTCCACTCGTCCAAATCCCGCCATCCTACTACCCTCGTACTCTGGAAGCAGTCAGCCGACTTGATGTGAGCAGTGTGACGATTGGAGAGCCTGACACCCGGTGCCCAAGACCTCTGCTCTGCCCTTTTCCCAGGAGGTGATGCTGCTTCCAACAGAATGAGCCATCCCTACAGCCACGCTGGAAGCAGTAGAGAGACAGAGAGAGCGAGAGAGAGAGAGAGAGAGAGAGAGAGAGAGAGAGAGAGAGAGAGAGGGAGGGAGAGAAAGTCAGAGAGACAGAGACAGAGATAAAGAGAGGACAGACAGAGAGAGACAGAGACAGAGAGACAGAGACAGAGAGAAATAGAGAGAGACACATACACATACGCGAACACACACACACACGCACACAGAGGGACACACACACACGCACGCACGCAGACACACACACACACACACACACACACACACACACACACACACACACACACACACAGTGGGTGCATGAAGGGGATGTAGAGGGGAGAGGAGGGAGGGTAGAGAGGGAGCTGAGGGGCGAGGAGTTAGGGAAGAAGGGCGGAGAGGGGACGAAGGGGTGATGTTGACTCCATAAAGAAAGGATTGACTGTAGCAAAATCCTCCTCTCTGAGACTTTGTGTTCGGACACACACACACACACACACACACACACACACACACACACACACACACACACTCACACACACACACACACACACACGCACGCACGCACGCACGCACGCACGCACACACACACACACACACACACACACACTCACATACACACACGCACGCACGCAGACACATGCAACACACACACACTCACATACACGCACGCACGGACGCACACACACATGCAACACGCACACACACACACACTCAGTCACACACACACACACACACACACACACACACACACACACACACACACACACTCGCTCGCACGCACAAACATGCACACACTCACATACTCGCGCACCCGTCTCCCACACACACACACACGCACGCACAAACACACACACATGCATTACACACACACAGACACACACACACACACACACACACACACACACACACACACACACTTAAACACACAAACACACACACGCACGCACACGTACATACACACACACGCGCATGCAATACACACATACACACACATACATGCATGCACGCACGCACGCACGCACGCACGCACGCACACACACACACACACACACACACACACACACACACATATATACACACAATGCGCCCTGGCAGAGTCGAGCCCCAGACGGATATGACCAAAACGTAGACGCTGCTCTTCAGGTGGTTTGTTTTGCTTTCAACACAGCAGTTTATTCTGAAAAAGTTGGGTCTGAGTGCTGTGTGCGTATGAATGTCATTTTGTGGCCATACAAGATAGAAATGAAATGAAAGGACATATCAAGTCTTCAAAATACCTCAAGCTCATAACAAAAACAGAGCAACCATGTGGTATACGTGGGTGAAATGAGATTTTCTATGATGGAAATACACGAACACACGCTAACAGCAGGACGACCAGGGTACAGGAGGGGGAGGAGCCCGGTGCTGACAGTTTGCTTTATTCTCAATTTCTTCCTCAGTGTTTCATGAGACAGGACTGCACATTGCAACGCAATTGGTAGATATATGTACAGACAACAACGCTACAGTATGTGAGATATGTGTACAGACAACAAAGCTACAGCATGTTTTTGGTAGTCTGTTGGCCACTCTTGAAGTACAAAGTTTGGAGATGGAGGTGCAGATTTAGTTTAATCCTCCTTTCGGTGTTAATGTCAAGGCACTGGGTTTCTTCATATTGGAAACTAACACTTTCAGTCTGATCAGTTAGCCACCTTCAGAGCACCCCATAAACACCAACAGGCCCGCTACCACCACACTAACTTGGTAAATGGATTATTTGTATAAAAAGAAAAGCTGTGCTGACAGGTGATATGGAGTGGCTGCCATTTTTCTTTACTCAAAAGTTTTGTTTTATTTACTTTTCAAAATTATTGGACGATTTCTGTAGAGAAACATTAAGTATGGGAGAATGGCCTAGCTTCCTCGCATCTCCTAAATGAATATAAAGTATTAAGACGTTAGTTTTGACATAAATGTAAGTACTTTAAAATTGCGAGAAAGTTACCTTCGAGTTGGATGAAAGGCAAAACGAGTGTGTTCTGCAATATCACACTATTGGCCTCGCCAGGAACTGGGAGAGTGAGGTCGTGAGGTCATTCCACATTTCTTTATGGATAATGCCCTACATCATGGACAGATAAAACGTCTTCATACAACTCATACAGTCACAATTTCCCAGCACGGGTTATCTGGAAAAGAAATTGTAAGAAGAAGGGATGGGAGACAAGCATATATCACTTTCACATGTTTTGCAAGACGTTATGAAGACAGTGTTCTTGCTGAACACATATTGCACTCCCCTCCCCCCCCCCCCCCCCCCCCCCCCACTGCAAACTTTACAATGACATTTGACGGGTTGAATGCACACGACACCAGCAGACATGACTCAATGCACACAACACTAAAGCAGACATGGCTCAATGCACACGACACCAAAGCAGCCAACACTCGAGGGAAGAGGGAAGATCAACAGACTGGGTGGAGCCGACTCCATCTTATCAAATATAACAGTCAAAACACTCAAACAATCAAAATTGAGGGTCCACATCGAAGAGATAAGTGACTTTCTGTTCTTCCCTCATTTCGATTGTTTTGAATGCTACTTATATCGCCTGAAGAAGACACAGGAGATCAAAAAGTGTCCTGGTTGTTTTGTAATACGTTTGTTCCTTCCTTTCACAATGCTGTAATTCTGCTTTTGATTTGGTTTCCATTTTCTCTTGCAGTCACCATACCTTGAAAACCAAATCACACATTAATTAAGAAAAAAAACATTAGTGCGTAGATTGAGCATTGCATCTGGTTTGACCTGTTGCATTTTCTGCTGTACGTAGCTCCTGGCTGGTTGAATGCAGATGGATCTGAAGCAGATGATATTGGAGTGAGGATTGAAGGGACAGACTGCAGAGTGTTCCAACGTGTCGAGGGTAACAAACCTGACGCTTGTGAAAAGAAACACATCATCGTTGCTCTACTTTCTCCTATTACGTCCACCTCTACTCTATTTCTATGTGCCAATCAGTTAAGGAATGAGTGTTCATGTTGATCGTCTTAATCGTGTTTGTGTCGCTGAATCTAGCAAAATCCAGTTGGCATTCTGCTGCACTAAGTGAACACTATTCCAACCTGTCATATACATGTCAGCCATGTGTGGACTGATTCTGTCTCTCTGTGTCATCCATTTCCTACCAGAGGGCTGATTCTACCTGTTTGTGTGGTACATGTTAGCGTAGTGCCAACAGATTCTGTCAATACATCTATCTGCCTATGTCATCCATTTCATACTGATGTGGACTGATTGTACCTCCAGATCAGCTCAGTGTGGACCGATTCTATCTGTTTGTCTGTCTGTGTGATCCATGCCAGCCAAGTGTTGACTTATTCTGTATGTCTGTCTATCTGTGTGATCCATGTCAGTCCACTGTTGACTGATTCTTTTTTGTCTGTCTGTCTGTGTGATCCATACCAGCCCAGTGTTGACTGTTTTAAAAAGACGACAAAGAGCTGACTATGGGCACACAGCCTTCATTTGCCTGTTTGTATTATTATGTGAATCGGATCAGCTCGGTTCTAACTGATTCTGCCTGTCCTGTGTCATCCATGTGAGACAAGTGTGGACAGGACGCTGCTCTGCCTACTGTGTGACCCATGTCAGTCCATTGTTGACCCATGTCAGTCCACTGTTGACCCAGGTCAGTCCCATGTCAGTCCACTGTTGCCTGCTGTAACAGAACGACAATGAACTGACAAAGGACGCACAGCTTTCACATGATGATGTCAACAGACTGGCGTTCTGCTCTTTGTCATGTATCCAGGGTGGTCAGACTATGGATGCACAAGCAACCAACATATTCAAACCATAGGCAGAAAATTCAAACAAACAGAAAGTTTTTTTTTTTGCAGTTAATAACCCAGACTTCAAAAGGAACTGCAGACATCATAGAAATAATTCA
>JADBJO010022130.1:0-28403 GCA_016801955.1 Conus betulinus
GGTAAGTGAAGACAATTTTTTTTTATTGTGGACTGTGTGCAGGACCATGATGTTCCGGAAAAGTGTCTTTGGTGTGGTGAGTACTGTCCCTGTCATGACCCTCTGTCTCCCTCCTCCCTGCTCCTGTTTCACCTGTTGCCCATCTCTGTTTCTCTGTTCAGTTTCAGAATCACTCTTCTTTCCTGAGCAAGAATCTGGTGTTGACAAGTTAGTGGGTACTTCAATGTTCTTCAGTGAAAATGCCTCAGTGATTTGTGATGAGTTGTCTCACTTTATAAAGACAAATGTTGGTAATAGTGTGTGTAGTAACAATTCTTATTAATCCCTAACTATATTCTCATTGCATAAAGAAATATGAGAAATGTGTATTCATTTTCAGATTTGAATGTTGTGATAGTCGTTAGAATTATGTTCTTACTTGTATAGTCAGTGTGTTCTTTGTGTATGCATGTGTGTGTATGTGTGTGGAGGGGGTGGGGGGAGGGGAGGGGGAGGGGAGGGCGTGCAATATTTTTTATGTATGTATTCAGTGACTATTTTTCTTAGACAGGGCCTTGCTTTGTTTCACTTGATCTTGTGATGACTTTTGTTCTTTCACAAATCCTCTGCATCATTACTTCATGATGTACTGGGGTGTTTATTGTCTCCTGACAAAGTCTCTATTTGTGCCAGTGATACCTGTTGTATTGAAGTGACTAGCTTCTCCTGACAAGGCTTTTCTTTCTGTTAATAGCTCCTGCTGGAAATCTTTTTCCCTAACATTGGCAACAAAGCCTTTCTTTGTCATCAGGTCCTGTTGTGCTGAGGTGATTATCTTCTCCTGACAAAGCTTTTATTTGTGCCTGTAATCCTTGGTCTCATCATGTTTTTTTTTTTTAGTCTGTTTACTGATCAAAAGTTCATATGCACTGTTTACTTTTCATCTTAATTTTAACATTTTTGCTGTTAGAACCATAAGAATGTATATCATCAAAGATATATAGAATTTGAGTTGTTACAATGTATCATCATCTATGTTAGCTCACGAAAGACGGTCCTTCTGTTTATCAATTTAAGTCAGATCTGCAAATCTGGGATCGTTGGCATCCAGCTTTCACAGTTGTATGTCACCAGGAATCTGATGCACCTTGACGGCAGATTTCAGACTTGGATGCCTAACACAAATTGAAATACTGGCTGTCAAATCAATTTCCTGCATAAATGGCAAAAGTTCTCACTTCACAGATTCACACAAAAGAGAGCTTCAAAGAGAAGCAATTCATGTTATAAATCAGCAAGATTTCTTGGTATGTGGAATGAAAGAGACAGCCTTCTGCTCAGCACATACACTGTACATTAGCACAGCATAGTGATCTGAGCAGAGTACACATATCTTTTATGGGTGTGTCACAGGCTAAAGTTTTATCTGTGTTGTAATGAAATGTATGTTTTCTCCTGATAAAACCTGTCTTTGTGTCATTAATTCCTGCCTTAATGAAGTGATTTTTTTTTTTTTCTCCTGATAAATCGTGTTTTTGTTTAATTCATTCCTGTTGCAGTGAATGATTGTTTCTTAGAAGAAGGAGCCTTTTTGAGCCATCAATTCCTTTTTTTTTTTTTTTTTTTGCTGTCCCAGCCTCTGAGCCACTTCAGAGGCAGTGCACCCACGCTGCTCATTCCGACACCCTGTCCACAGCCAAAGCCCGGTCGGCCCCGCCGCAGCCCCGGCACCTGGCATCCACAGGGAACAGTCAATGTCAAGTCGTCAAGAGGCAACTCACTGGAGGAGACACTGCACTGCTGCTGAGTCACTTTGTTGGTGTTCAGTGGCACCTGTTCTGATCTAACATACGCAGGACACCACCTACTAATCCCCCTACTGACGACAATAATTGCTTAGCCATGGAGCCAGCGTGAGTGAGCTCTCCCTCCAGAGGGCACCACCACGTCCGTCCAACGACAGCCCCCATGGACTCGCCAATACCGGTGACCGGTCGATCCCGATGGAACCAAACCAAGGTCACAGATGTAGAGAGGACATTCAAATTGAGGTCACCATGAGAGCAGGAAATGAAGGGCCACAGAATTTGAGAGATTTTTTTTTTTTTTAATGCTGATCCATGAGAATGAGGATGATTAAGATGATGCTACAGATTTCCATTTCGGTCTGAGACTACATGACAGGGCTGTGCTCTACGCTTCCTTTCATAATATATCCCGGCATCAACAGGCCCGAGAGATACAGGCACCTGCAGTGTTGGTCAGGAAATTTGAGCAACACTCTCAGAAACGCATCCATTACGTGGATGAAACTCGACTGTGTGGTCCCAGTCTTCCCAACTGAGTCCATAGCAAACTCAACTCTGGGTAGGAGCTGGTCGGGGCAGAAAAACCCACATGACTCTGATGGGATTGGAACCCACGACCTCCCAGCCCTGGAGTCTGCGACGCTAACCACTTCGCCATGGCGGCTGGTGTGCCATCAATTCCTGTTGTAATGATTATTTTTTCTCCTGTCAAAGCTTTTGTTTTTAGTCATTAATTCATATTGTAATGAGGTGTTTATTGTTTCACTGACTAAACCTTCCTTTGCTTCACACATTCCTGTGATTATTCACTCATGAGTGTTTTTATCATGATCATCATTTCCTGCTGTAATGAAATAATAATTTCTCTTCAAATCTGCCATTGTGTTTTGCCTGCAGGCTGATCAAGTATTTAAAATTTCCCATCATCAGTCAAATGCAGTCTCTGACTATGTGTTATTTTACATGCGTTATGTTCTGCCTGGATATACATCCAGGTGTACATACAGTTCAGGGGTCAGTCTGTACGAAGTTTGACCCATGTATACACACAGAAGATCAGATCAGTCTTTGGGCATGTTGTCTCGGTATATACTTAGGTGTTCAGACAGTTCAGGAGGTCAGTCTGCACCTTGACTGATCAGGATATACACATACAAGGTGTACAGTCAGCTCAGGAGATCAGTCTATACCTAGGTTTATCTGATTGTACACACAGAAAGTGTTCAGAAAGTTCAGGTCATTCTTTTCCTAGGTTGACCTGGGTATATAACAAGTGTTCAAACAATTTAGGAGGTTAGTATGTACTTAGGTTAACTTAGGTATATAAACAGGTATTCAGATAATTTAAGAGAGTAATCTGCCCTTTGATTGCCTTGAGTGTGCACCCAGAAGGTATTCAGATAGTTCAGGAGGTCAGTGAATACTTAGGTTGATTTCGGAGATAGAAAAGATCAGCTGTGCCTTTCCCTCTAGCTTTTATTCTCTTTGATCATCCATGTTATGAAGCATGCACGCAAGCATACACAAACATATACTCCTCTGTGTGTGTGTGTGTGTGCATGTGCGTGTGTATGTGTGTGTGTGTGTGTGTGTGTGTGTGTGTGTGTGTGTGTGTGTGTGTGTGTGAGTGTGTGTGTGTGTGTGTGTGTGACCTACAGGTGTTGTTGACTGTGGTCTTCAGCATTATAACACTGTGTGTGTTTGTGTGTGTGTGTGTATGCATATGTGTGTGTGCATGTGTATATGCATTTGTGTGTGTGTGTGTATGTCTGTGCTTGTATGTGTTAGATAGAAAAAGAAAGAATGTGTGTGTGTCTGTTTGTGTGTCGGTGTGTATGTGTGTATGTATGTGGGAAAGAGAGAGAGAAGAAGAGGAGTGGTGGTGTGTCTGTGTCTTTCAGTCAGGTAGGGTAAGGAAAGGTAATGTTGCTTATAGCCCAGCCGACCGCAAAGGGCCACATCAGGCTGTCACCACATTATGTCTTTCAGTCCGTGATTTGAGTATGAATTGAATACTGAAAGCTAGTGTTGAAGTAGAATGTGACATGTTCTGTGGATTATAGTCTTGTTTGTGTTCCCCTTGAGTTGTGGGAGCAGTTTCTGAAGTGACTGATGTCATGTTACAGGAAGATGGGTCCCCTTAGAAGGACCAGAGTATGCTGCTGTCATCAAAGTTGGAGATCGTGTCAGACGTGGACGGGACTGGTCGGGATCAAAGGTATGTTATTAGTGTAACTGATGGAATGAATGAAATGCTTCAGAACAGTGTAAGGCTGGAGTTTCAACATGTGAACAGTGTGCTGACTGTGCTAGTCACCTCAGAGACAGAAGAGACAGCACCTTGCAGCACCTGTGACCCATTCTGCCCAGCCCCTGTTCCATCTGACATCCTTAGTTCTCACCCGATCACAATCATGTAGTATCAGTGAAATTGTGAAGGAAAGTGCAGTGTTCTTCCAGGAATCCAGTTTTGACCTGAGAATGCCTCTGTAGACTGAGCTGCACTGACATGGCTCATCTTTAAGACAGGGTGTGTCACAGTCATGAGCAATATTATCTTGCATTGTGTTATGTCTTATTGAATTGGACTTACAATTTTCATTTGATCTGAAAAGTAGCCCTCAGATTAGGTGTAGTGAAGAGAGGGACAAAACCACAAAACAAACAAACAAGAAAAACTAAAAACAAACAAAGAGCTAAAATGCTTCTGCAAAGCTTCCCTGACTGGCCAGGAATTGTTCCAATAGTGTGTGAGCTAGAATGCCTGTTTCCCTTTCCCAGGTTAGTGTGTGATGCACTACGGGCTACCTGTCCACTACCAGGTGCCTGTGTGATCAACTACAGGTTATCTATTCACTATGCAGGTTTGTCCCCCAATGTACGATCCACTACAGGCTGTTTATCACCATACAGATTTGTTTCCCATTCCAGGTTAGTGTTTGACCCACTATAGGCTAACAGTCCACTATCCAGGATTGTTTCCCTTTCTCAGCTAGTGTGTGATCCACTGCAGGATACCTGACCCATAACCAGGGTTGTCTCCTTTTCCAGGTTAATGTGTGACTCATGTAATGCTGTCTTCCCATTGTCCAGGATTATCCCCATTTCTAGGTTAGTGAGTGATCCACTGTAGGCTGGCTGTCCAGTACCTAGAGTTGCTGGGTTGTAAGTATCATTTTCTCTGTCTCTTTTCCCCTGCTAGGTTATTGTGTGATCTTAGGCTGTCTGCATATTTCCCAGGATTGTCTCCCTTTATAGTTTTTTTTTGTTTGATTCCTGTCTGCCCACTTTTCAGGATTATCTCCCTTTGTAGGTTTTTGTGTGGTCCACTGCAGGCTAACAGCACACTATGCAGGATTATGGTCCACTTCAGGTTGTCTGTCCACAATCCAGATTTGTCTCCCTTCCTGGTGTATTGCTTGGTCCATATAGGCTGTCTGTGTGTTTGTGTCTGTGTTTGTGTGCATTCTCTTGCTGAAGTTTTTGTCTGCTGAAAACTTAGTCCATGGAAGTTTTCCACATTTCCTACCATTAAAAAGCATTGTGCTTTATATATGAAACTGTAGCCCTCAGCCAATGATGTTATAACTTCTAGTATTTCTTACAGCAGTGTCAGCATGAGGGATTGTTGTTCGATGTCCAGTCTGTTGTGAATCTTCCTACACTCTAATGTAAACTTGTGTATAATTATATCTGTATCTTAAAAAAAAAAAATTCTAAAAGGCTAGTTGTGATCTTTTTAAACTTTTTTTTGAAAGAAAGCATCAACTGTTGGTTAATTCATTTTACATAATTTTTTTCTCTCTAAGAACGCAAATTTTATTCCCACGAACAAATCATAATTCCAGGGACAAACCACTAAAGGCATTTGATACAAACAAAAGATGTGGCTGTCAGGTTGTAGACACAGTGTATTCAGGAGATGAGGGTGCTGCCTTGTGTATGGTGTTCTCCATCATCCTGCATTTTTCAGGGTGGCTCTTTGTTGCCATGCAACCACACATGTGCTGTAACTGATGACTCCTTGCACTGACAGTCTGGATGTTTCTGTGTTTGTCTTTCAGGATGGATCGCCTCAGGTGTAGGGACTGTCACTCAAGTTCCAGACAACCTGAAAACTGATGGTGTGTATGTGACGTGGGACTGTCAACAACATGAATATGGTTATCGCATGGGACTAGACAACCTCTATGATCTGAGGTTTGTCAGCAGAGGTTAGAAAGGACTGGGCTGGTGACGAGGAATCCACAGTCAAGGAATGGGAAAGAGGCCATGTCTGTTTGTGAAGGAAACAGGACTTGGAACAGTTTGAAGGTTTCTCTTCACTTCAGAAATACACTGATGTGCCATTTGGTTGATTTCCTTTCTGTGTATATACTATAATGCTGTAATGTTACAGTAGTTTTTATATCTGTGTTTTATAATACTTATGCTGCTCATATGTACACATGTATTCCTGTACATACATCAACACCTAAAATCGTACACACATACACTCACACACATTCACATGCAAGGACACTTGTTCATAAACACACATATGCACAGACTTAAAGACACATACACAAATTAACCTGCATTCTCTGTGTACACATGCATGCACACATAGACATGTAAGATTCACACACACACACACACACACACACACACACACACACACACACACGCACACACACACACACACACACACATGTACACATGCATGCATGCTGCACACACACACACACACACACACACACACACACACACACACACACACACTGTAGATGCACAGACATGCTTCAGATTTATTATGATTTTTATTTCAAAATTGTGCAGGTGTATTGAGACCTAAATAAAGCCTTCAACAGCAGTATTTCAATGAGTACTGTGTGATGTATTGTCCTTTAACTTGACCCACAGAGGTTGTTCAGTCAGTAGCAGGTTTCATGCCTGTGTTACCTGTACCTACAGTTAGTAGCAGGTTCATGCCTGTGTACCTGTACCTACAGTAGTAGCAGGTTCACATGTGTGTACCTGTAGCAGGTTCATGCATGTGTTACCTGTACCTACAGTTAGTAGCAGGTCCATGCATGTGTTACCTGTACCTACAGTTAGTAGCAGGTTCATGATGTGTTACCTATACCTACAGAGACCATTCACTCACTAGCAGATCTGTCTATGTGATGTCAGCACCTACAGGGTCGTTGAGGCACTAACAGGTCTTTGCAAGTGGTATTTGTACCTACAGAGGTTGTTCTGTCATGAACAGGTCTGTTTATGTGTTACCTGTACTGATGAAGGTTGCTCAGTCAGTCTAGCAGGTCTGTCTATGTGATATCTGTACTCAGTAGGTTGTTCAGTCACAAACATATCTGTCCGTGTGTTAACTGTACCTACAAAGATTGTCAAGACACTAACAGGTCAGTCCATATGTTATCTGTACCTACTGAGGTCGTTCGCGCACTAGTAGATCTGTCTGTGTCTTATAATCTGTACCTACAGAGGTCGTTCACACACTAGCAGATCTGTCTGTGTCTTATAATCTGTACCTACAGAGGTTGTTCAGTCACTAGCAGGTCTGTCCATGTGTTACCTGTATCTACAAAAGTCGTTCTGTCAATAGCAGGTCTGTCCATGTGTTACCTGTATCTACAAAAGTCGTTATGTCAATAGCAGGTCTGTCCATGTGTTGCCTGTATCTACAAAGGTTGTTCAGTCAATAGCGGGTCTGTTTGTGTGTTACCTGTCCGTACAGAGGTCATTCAGTCAATAGCAGGTCTGTTTGTGTGTTACCTGTCCGTACAGAGGTCATTCAGTCAATAGCAGGTCTTTTATGTGTTACCTGTCCGTACAGAGGTCATTCAGTCAATAGCAGGTCTGTTTTGTGTGTTACCTGTCCGTACAGAGGTCATTCAGTCAATAGCAGGTCTGTTTGTGTGTTACCTGTCCGTACAGAGGTCATTCAGTCAATAGCAGGTCTGTCCATGTGTTGACCAGGGAGACAGGAAAATCCATTGGACACTTTACCTGTCAGACACTGCTGGGAATCAAATCCCTGACATCAGGATCAAGATCCTGTGTTCTGACCACTTGGCCACTGTGTCTGTTGGGATTCTGACCCGTCTTCCTCTTTTTAGAAAGCACACACACACAGATAGATACAAAGATAGATAGATAGATACATATGTATACATTAGAGACACAGACAGACACACACACACACACACACGCAGGCACGCACGCACACACGCACGCACGCACGCAAGCATAGTGTGTGTGTGTGTCTGTCTGTGTGTGTGTGTTGCTTGTTCAGAATATGGTAGACAATATTTGTATGTTACAGTTGTATTCTTAATGGTTTTCTATTGTCAGTTTATGTAAATACATATTATTCTTGTCCTGAACATAACACATTTAGTATGCGTTTGCTTCTGAGGTGTTTATGACTTATCACTATCATTCTTAATACATGTAATTAGCAATGTATGTAAATGAATATATGGTTAAATGTCTTTTATGCAAGTCTTGAATAGTGAACAGATTTCACATGATTGTTTTTTGTTTCTGCCATGTTCGTTGTATGCTCCTATCATATATGTGTATGCACTTTCGTTTAACATAACACATATAATGTCTGTTTCTGCCATGTTCTTGGTATGTTAATAAATGTGTCGATGCTTTTGATAAATGCAGAAACATATTGTGTTTGTTTCTGCCACATTCTTGATATGTTATTACACATGTATGTGCACTTTGTTAGAAACAACACACACAGTGTGTGTGTTTCTGCCATGTTCTTGATCTGCACTTGTTTTTTTGAATGTGTGTACACTTTCATCAGTCACATCACACATATATTGTTATTATAAATGTGTGGACACTTTCTGTGAACGTAAGGCACAAAGTGTTTGCTGCTGCTGTATGGTCAGTATGTTCATTTTAAGAATTTGTGTAAATGTTTCGCTTTACTGGCCACTGTTTTACACCCATTCTTATCTTTAAAAGGTGAATATGCTCCATGGTGCATTTCATGTCATGTACCACACGCATTGAAACATATCCTTTGAGAGTATTGGGACTTGTATGATGTGAGACATGCACACTTTACATCAGACTCCATGAAAACCTTGTTCAGAGATGTCCCACCTGATGTGATCTTTGAATTTATGAGGGAGATTAATATTTTTCATCTGATCTAAGATTTTATGGCCCTTTACAGTCAACTGGGCTATAAGTAACTCTCTATCTTACCTTACCTTACCTTACCTTACCTTACCTTACCTTACCTTACCTTACCTTACCTTAACTCTCTTCCCTGCGAGAACATACAAATGCATGAGGACATATGGTCAGGCACCAATCTCTGTTCAAATCAGTCATGTTTAATCCTTATTCATTCATGAATAACGAATGAAAAGACAGTCGAAGCCATGCCTTCTTGTATTGGTTGGTGCTTGGATTCAGTGAACTTCAAATGATTTGATATGTTTTTTTCTCAGTTTCTTTGTTATTCCAACATCATTGGCCAGTGTAGTAATGTTACAGTGAGCCAAACTTTAGATGAAATCTTAGTGGACACTCTTGGCCAACAACTCTACAAGTTTAAACAGAGAGCCATGTAAACTTATGTAGCGGCACACAAATATATTTGGCTATGCAACTGGCAAGTTTTATTCACATTTCATCATGGATATGATAATACAACTCTCAGACTAAGAACTGCTAATGATGTGATGAAAAATCTCTTTAACCACTATTTATCAAGGGGCCATGTGTCACTAGATAATCAAAACGCAATGAAAATATTGTGTATTGAAAAATCATATTTCTCTAGCTATGAGTTCTTCATGTAACAATACAGAATTATGATAGTATGAGTATAGCAGCCCCAATATACCTGCTGAATCATAGAAACAGGCTAGGCTGGAAGGGTTGCACAGGTAGACACTATACTGGGAATGAAAGGGTTAAATAACATTCTCAGACTGTTATTGTTTAATTGTATTCTTTGATAATATACTTCTTAAGTATATGTGTTATGCACAATGATACCATTCATTTTTTTTTTTTAGAAAGTACGAACTCCCCGATATCATTAAAAAAAAAAACACCCCAAAAAACACACTTCCATTTTGGAGGAGAGGGTGGAGACAAACCATTGTTTCCTACTACCACCCCCCCCCCCCCCCCCCCCCCCCCCATCTCCTCCGAATTTTCTCTTTGTTAAACTGTTATGATTATGTGCCTTTGAGAAAGTGTCAGTATATGAGTAAGTATCATGCATAACCCTGATCAGCCATAAGACGTTACTCTGTGGCTAGGAGTTGATTTTTTTTTTAATTTCCTTATCTTGAATTGTTTCTCACCTGCTGCCAGGATTTTTTAACCTGGTGTTCCCCATGGGGATGGTAGGGGGCTCTTTCATTACAGGTAGCTCCCCCACCTTCTGGAAGTTCTGTGCTCATATCTTCCTCTTTTCTGTCACTCTTTGTGACTGTGCCGTGTTTGAAAAATTCATGTTTGTCTTTTGTTGCTGTCATCAACTGTTTTTTTCTGCCTTTGTGCACCATTCTCCTGTCTTTGTTCTGGAAACCTTTTACATATACATATATATGACATGCCAGCTTTTTTGTTGTGATCAAGGCAGTTAGTAGTGACAATTTATATACAATACTGAAAGAGGACACTCCATGTCCATTCTGATGTGCATGTTTTGCCCCATGTAGATTTTCTCTGTGTCTTTTTTAAAAGACATTTGAATGTTTTTCAGTAAGTTTTTTACAATTGCAAAAAAAAAAAAAAGACATTAATGCTCGATGCTATCTGTGGAGTCTGATTGAAATTGATGTAAAAAGTTGTTAGTCTAGGTACCCTGTCATTTACTGCTTTTATTATTATTATTTTTTTTTTTTTCAAGATTTTTTTGTCAAGTGTGTTTGTGTGTGTGTGTGTGTGTGTGTGTGTGTGTGTGTGTGTGTGTGTGTGTGTGTGTGTTATCTGACGTGTTTATAGTGTGACTTCTTTTTTCCCTGTATGAATTTGACAGACCTGAAAAGGCTTTTTGTTGGTGGTTGGGCTTTAGCATAATAATTAAAACTTGAAAAACTGCTAACCTGAGAAACTTCACAGAGCAGAGCAGCTGTTGCTTGCTGGTGCTTGTAGCTGACATCTTATGCAATTGCTGTTAGAGGTAGAGTGTCTACAGGATTTCTCCTTGTCTCTTTCCTCTAGACTAGAATATTCATGTCATTCCAGTGTGTGTGCATGCATGTGTGTGTGCGTGTGTGTGTGTGTGTGTGTGTGTGTGTGTGTGTGTGTGTGTGTGTGTGTGTGTGTGTGTGTGTTCTTCCTAAAAAAGAGGACACACACACACACATGCGACATACGCTACTTATGTGTGTGTTTGTGTGTGTGTGTGTGTGTGTGTGTGTGTGTGTGTGTGTTGTGAAGAACTTAAGCGCCTGGAATAAAAATATTTTACATTCTGACTTGAGTGTGTGTGTGTTTGTGTGTGTGTTGTGTGTGTGTGTGTGTGTGTGTGTGTGTGTGTGCATGTATGCGCATGTGTGTTTGATATCAAAATATTTTCTCCTCAAACATTTTTGTCTGTGTGTAAAAAAAAGATACCTATTGTAAAGATAGTTTGGAGGGGGGGTGGACCTTCACACACACACACACACACACACACACACACACACACACACACACACACACACACACACGCATGTATTTATATCATTTAACAATACAACATGACATTCCCTGTTAAGCACCAAGTAAGGAATAAATGAGAACAATAACTTCATTACCATGCAAAGATATCACGTAAAAGTATGATTATTTCAATATTAAAAGAAGAGAATCAAGTCATTAAAAAAAATAATTCAGGGATAAAAAAAATTATGATAAAGATGGCTTGGAAGGGGTGGTCCTTCACATTAGCAGAAAATAGCACATTTACACACACACACACACACACACACACACACACACACACACACACATACACACATTGTGCAAGCGTTTCAACAGTAAAACATAACATTCCCTAATAGGCTTTGTAGTAAGGAATAAATAAGAACAGAATTTCAGTGCCATGCAATGATATCACCAAATGTATGATTATTGACACGATAAAAAAAAGACAATCAAATAATATAATTCATGGATAAAAAAGTAAAAGATAGAGCTTGAAGGGGGGAGGTCCATCAAATTTACACACACACACACACACACACACACACACACACACATACACACACACACACACACACACACACGCACACACACACACACGCACACACACACACACATGCACACATACATACATGTGCACACACACACACAAACAGCCACCTCACCAAAAACACAGGCATATATAAAAAAAAAAATAAAATGAGAACAAAAAAATATCCACACCTGCATGATCTCTAACAATTGTAATTACTCACTGTAAAACAGGACTTACAATACTTAATAAGGGGCGGGTGAGGGTAGGGAGAACATTCACATGTACACACACACACACACACACACACACACACACACACACACACACACACACACAGGCGCACACGCAAGCATGTCACAGGGGTCAGTATTGAAACCAAAAGAATAGGTAAGAACAAATTTGAGATAAAAGTACTCCATGTATAGCTGTTCAGTCTCATTCACCATCCTTCATTAATCCACACTGCCTTCATCCAACCATAATTCTCTCACACTTTGCCCCCATGTCCACCATTCTCCCTTTTCCTCAGTTACTTGTCATTCACACTTCAGTATCTCAAGGACTTGTCATGCACATTCTCGCTCTCTCTGGTTGGCTCTCTCATTAAAGAGGCGTACAGCAGATGTCAGGAAGGAGTCCCTCAGTCGGTTGGTCCGAGCATTGAAGCTCCTCAGGACCCAGGAAGATTTTCTCCTGGGCTCTTGGGATGCCAGCACCTTGTGGGGTGGGTGGTAGTTTGTCTGCTGAGATCTTACCAAGCTTCTCGGTGGCCACACTGGGAAGCACACGCTCAGGGCACCAGCTCTTCCCCATGATGAAGGCTGCCTTGCTGACTACCTTCTCCAGCCAGTCCATGTCTGTCGTCTTGGCACTACTGTGGTAACACAGTTGGTTGAAGGCCAATACACTCTGAATGGTCGACTGGTAGTACAAACGGAGGATCTGTGGGCTGACACGGAACTGTCACACACTTTCCCAGGAAGGAACATCGCTGGTTTGACTTCTTGCACACCACATCTGCATTGGGAGACCAGTCTAGTTGGTTGTCGATGATAGTACCTAAGTACTTGTAGTACTCGACGATCTTGACTGGCTCACCATTGATGACGAGGGGCTCGGAGCTGGCCTTGCTCTTCCTGAAGTCCACGATGATCTCCTTGATCTTGGGACGCATTGAGCTCCAGATAATTCGCGCTGCACCAATCAGCCAATTCATCCGCAGCATGCCTGTACATGTTTTCGTCGTTCTTGAGGATGAGGCCAGTCCGCCTCCTATTGTCTTCCCTGTGTGTTAGTCACAGTCCGGTCAAGGCGAACATCTGTGTAGCCCGGGAAGCCTATTTCCGCCTCGGATTTTTTTTTTTTTTTTTTCAATCCCTGAATTACATCTAACTTTGATTGTTTTTTTTTCTTCCACCGTTTAAACAATCATACTTTTTGTGATATAATTTCTTGGTATTGACATTTTGTTCTCTTTTTATTCGGTACTTGGTTTGATAGGGAATATTGTTTTTACAGTTAAAATGCTTATACAAGTCTGTTTCCAATTGTCACACCTATGAATTATCTCCCTCCTCTCTCTCTCTCTCTCTCTCTCTCTCTCTCTCTCTCTCTACTTCAAACATTATTTAGCGGCAAATCTTTATTCCTGATTTGGATTTAACTCTGCAGGTTGTTTCATAGTTTAAGTAATTATACATTTTGCAATATTATTGATCGTTTGAATGGTGCTATTGTTTTTGTTTTGCTACGCCAATTTCCAGATTGATCCAGTTCATTGTGTATTCTTTTGTACAGCAGCTCATTGAGAAGTCACGGACGTTCTTACTCAACGTTTCTGAAATTACATTCTGTGAAATACAATACATCTTGCATGCATTTGCCAGATTGAGCCACACCACTTAATCGATGTCCCGTTTCTCTGTCTTAGATCTTTTGATTGCTTCCCAGATCATAGTGGTGTGTTCTACAGTGACGCCTCCTTTCTGGAGTGACAAATCCAAGTACACATTCTCTTCAGGTGTTTAAGTCAGTCGGCTCAAATGACAGAGGAGAAATTTTTTCCCTCGACATTCAGAAGTGATATCGGTCGCTCAGATTTTGCTCTTTGGGATTGTACACTCAATCAACTATAGCCATTGGTCGCTGATTTTCAAGTTCCTCCATGCTGATTTCAGCATTTTGTGAAGTCATTATTTTAAGACACTGGGATATTTCTTACATAGCAGATAGGATATTCCATCAGATCCAGGCGAAAATGGATCTTGCTTTCACCACCCTTTTGTTTATATCTTCCAGTATTGGTGGCTTGTCACTGAACCATTTTCTCTGGCACTGCAAACAGCACCAAGCCCTGGATTTCAAGAGGTACTCCGCTCTGAGGGTCGAAATATGTTTTCATGAGATGCCGCACAAGAGGTTTTTTGTCTAATGTAAATGACTCAGATTTTTGGCTGCTCGAAGTTTCCTGGCGAACTGGAAGGAGTCTCTAAAGAAGCAAAGTTGTGCGTTCAGGTGTTCCCAGAGCTTATCCAACCCATTCATCTCAGCTTCTGAGGTAGTTGTTCTCTAGGCGTCTGGATTTTTGTGTAAGTCAAGTGTCTTTAATTTTGGTCATTTCACTCTAAAGGCGTACATGCAGGCAGCTTGCGTACACAATGCCTCCATCTGCGGTTATAGTTCGCGTTCCAGTGTGATCCCTCCCACCAGTGCATCCAGTTTTTGGACTTTTCGTTCATCTGATTTTTCCCATTCCACTTTTGCACTGGCAAGTGGTATATCGGATCTCAGGCATTTGGTAATGGCAGCCTATACAAATCCCTCATCTGGATAATCAGCATGGATGTCCTTGGCACGGTAGTTTTAAAATCCTGGCTTTAGTTTTCCGACTTTCATCTTCATGCGAGATGCCCTGCTGTTCATTCATCATTGTTTGTGCCTCCTTTGTCGTTCTGTGGATCTTCATGCTGCGCTCAGTGGAGAATTTCCACCCACAGATACATGGGAATTCAACTCAATTCAAACACTGACAAGTAGACTCGTTGCTTGCCAGTGTTATATGAAGTGTTGAAACCGTCAAGCAAGGCGGAAAGAACGTTAAAGAGAGAGAGAGAGAGAGAGAGAGAGAGAGAGAGAGAGAGAGAGAGAGAGAGAGAGAGAGAGGAGAGAGAGAGAGAGAGAGAGAGAGAGAGAGAGAGAGTGAGAGAGAAGTGGGGGCTGAGGTGAAGGGTTGAACGGAGAAGTATGAGTACCATGTTCAGACAGTGTGTTCAAATTACCAACGAGTTTAAATGTAGGAGTATGATTTTTTCATAAATAAAAAAAGGGCTCAAAGAATGAAATCATTGTGTGACACTGAATTGTTTGTGTTTTCTTTTTTTTTTTTTTTAATCATGTTCCGTGAATTCGTATTTTGTATCTGGGAGTGAGCTTCAGACCTATAGTCCAGTTACTTTGCTTTGTTTTGTATTGATCAATGCATGAGTAAAGTAGAAATCACGGCAAACCAGAACTGCTGGTCAGTTTTGTAAAGACAGCATTGTTGTAGCATGGCGTGGTCGCCTATTTGTTGAAATTTTACAAATAAACGATTCTTTGTTTTGTTTTCAAAATGTAACGCTGAAATGAGTAGTTCTACTGCCTGTCTATACAGAGAATTTTTTCTTGAGGATAGCACTACATCGATCCCACACTGTTGGAAAATGAATTATATCTGACAATGTGAGCATGTCGCAGAAAAAAAACTTCAGTACAGTAGGGCCTAGTACTTTTGGCACAGGGCCAAAGTTGGCCTTGGAGGAAACATGTTTTGGAGATGCTCTTGCAAAGATTGTTGACATGAGACTGCCATCTCAATCCGTCATCAATCGTTACACCTAAAACAATGCTCATTTAACTGTTCAATGGTAGTACGGTTCGAATCAAAGACTTACGAGAAGAGGAGCTCAGTGTAACTGTTTCTAGCGACTGGGTATAATTACATATGTAGTTTTTTGCTTGGTGTATGACAATGAGTTTGAATTAAACTACTCTGATACCTCTAGAGTTTCCTGCAGATATTTTTCGATCCTTTTTTTTTATGAACAGGTCCTACTGGTTTGGAGTGATGAATACAGTAAATAAATCTGAGAGACTCAGAGAGAGAGAGAGAGAGAGAGAGAGAGAGAGAGAGAGAGAGAGAGTCTGCAATCTGTAAGAAATTTAACTGACCGTGAATGCAGCAACAGAAATTCGGGAGTTTCCGGCATTACGAACAATCGTGTTCGAGCCAAGGCAGGACACTCCATGTATTGTCATACGACAGTGGTCGAGAAGCCAGAAACTTCGAGGTGAGATTTTTGCTACTTTCCTTCATCCTGTAAAGAATATCACTCAGTGTTTACGACAGTTTTAATCGCTCTGATAACCTCAACTTATACGAATTATTTAGTTTAGGGAGGTACAGTTTTTGTTCCTGACTGTTTGATATCTTAAACAATTTTTATCATTTCAACTTCCTCATGCGAAGAAAACCTACTTTCGGTTCGCAATTGGGAGAAATTTAAGTTAAGAAAAGGTGAAAATAAAAGTTTGTAAAATGAAACAGTGGCTATCATGGGAGAAAACCCACGATAATATTTTTTCAACCCATTTTCATTTTTTCAAAGTTTAGTGGTCGCTCTGAAGCTAATGGGAACAGGCTGAAGATCATTGCAGATCTTGGTAGTCAGGCCAGTGTCATGACACGTAAAGCTGTCACCCCAGGGTAAGTGTTTCAGCTTTCTTTCCACCAACCTACTGAGCATGAAGAGATCCATGTAAGACATACACCTGTATCACAACGCCAGTGCTGCACCTATCTCAACTGGCCCAGATCAGTTGTAGAACTCAGCTCAGACAGGTCAGTTTCTTGCCGCACAGTCACAGAATGGAACTCAACCCCAACAAGTTGTGAAGGCCAAGACGTTCAATGCTATTGTGTCTAAGTTTTCTGTAGATTTCCCATACAGGCGAGGATGGTCACTCTACGGGAGGAAGCAAGCCTTTGTTTCCATGGTGCACACACTAGACAGCTTTCACATGAAGACTCCAGTCTTCTCCCATCCTCCACCAAGCCAGGGACTTGAGCAATCTGTGCTAGGACATACTGGGGGTTGGTTTAAGTCCTGTTTTAGATCCAACTTCCCCATGATGACTCTTTTCCTTCATTGTTTTCCATACATCAGTTTTAAAGATCAGCGCTGGTCACCTGAAGGAGGTTGCTTGCAAATCTCTTGCCTGTTTCATACTAGATTATGCCTGCACAGTATGGGACCCTCATACCCAGTGCAACTTTAACAAGCCTGAAGCCATGCAAAGATGAGCTACACATTTATAACTGATTGGTATCTTAACACCTCAAAAAAGTGTCAGCTTTGATTGGAAGGTCATCCACTTAACCATCAAAGAATGTAGCTAAGTGGACCGTACTACATGAAATCATAAACAAAACAGTGGTCATGAGCAAGCGTAAGACAACCATAGCTTCCACCCAGTAATGAAGGTATAATTCCCATCAACAGCAGCAGATCCAATGATGTAGGCAGTGTTGGCATGCTTCTCTTTTCCCAGCCACCATCAAGGATTAGAATGCATTGCTGTTGCATTGTGTGCAGCCCAAAGCAGCAGACTTCTCAGTAAGACAATTGATAATGAATGGAAAAGAAGGTTCCAGATTCTCTGTATTGTTAGTGTAGAATTTTCAGTACAGATAAACAGAAAAAAAGTAAGGGGCTTCTAAGATAAGATTTTGCCTTTGGATCAGCCAGGCTTTTGGTGTGTGAACAGCTTAAATAGCAGTCTGCAAAACCCACATAGAGTGCACTTGTTTTAATCAGAGTGTTGTAGGTCTTTTTCATTCCAGTTTTTCTGAATGAAAACCCACAAAGCGGCAGAATAAATCAACATATTGATTGTGGCAAGTGTCAAGTGGATGAAGATGTCATTGTCTTTTGTTGTTATTGTTGTTGTTAATCAGCTAGAAATATGAGGTTCAAGACTGGTGAACTTTGTGAGTATGCGACTGCTTTTAGCTGGACTATAAACACAGCCTCATTCCATTTTAGAGTGGAGATAAAGATGATCATATCAGATACAAACATGATGATTTAAAGTTTGTATAAAGATGGTGATCATATCAGATACAAACATGATGATTTAAAGTTTGTATAAAGATAATGATCATATCAGATTCAAACTGATGATTTAAAGTTTGTATAAAGATGATGATCATATCAGATACAGAAACATGATGATTTAAAGTTTGTACAAAGATGAGGATCATTTCAGATTCAAACATGATGATTTAAAGTTTGGACATCTTTCAGAACCTAGCAGTCATCACAGTGACTTTGTTCATCATTGTTGTTCATTATATTGTTGTATGAGGTGGAGAAAGAAAGAAAGTCAGTATAAAAAAAGAAAAGAAAGAAAGTGCAGTTGCAGTTGGTTCATGCTTCAGCCCCCCCCTCCCCTCCTGCCCCCCCCCCCCCCCACCCCAATCACACATTCCTTCCTCTCAATCACCCCTCCCCCCCCCCCCCCCCCCCCCCACTCCCAACTTCTCTCAGCAGAACTGTTTGAAAATCTATTACAACTGTATGTATGACTGATCTGTTCAACAGTTCATGCCCAGATCAAGATCTGTGAAGTTGAGTATTTCCCCCTGAAAACTGATATATAGTAATGTGTCCTTGGGTTCTGAGGTTTTCATCGATATCTAATATGTTTTGGACACTTTGAACGTACGCGGCAGCTAGACAGTGCAGAAACTGCGGCAGATAGCACAAATTTTGTCATTTGCTGTCTCGCGAGGCTCATTTTGCCTGCGGCGCTGCATTGTTGGCTTTGTGGTCCTGTCAAGCTGTATATAAGTGAGGTGCGGCGTGAGTGCGAGGAGTGTTCCCCAGTGTTGCCCGCAGTGGGTTGCCTAGAGTGGTCCCTGAGAACGTGTCCCGAGAGAGTGATCAGTGCGCTGAGTGCTGAGAGAGAGAGAGATATTTCTCCCAGGGCTGCGTTCCTGGTTTGAGCCTGTTATGGAAGGAAATAAAAGAAGGAAAAAACTCCACGCCGTCTCTGTGTCTTCTTGACTGGCTGCTGTCCCTTGGTTCCTGCACCTTATCACCATCTGCCTGTCTTCACCTGCACACTCCTTACTCTTCCACACCATCACAACGGGACATAACTTCAGAGGTATAGATGTCTTTCCTAAGGTAGTCGATGGTGACCTGTTAACTGCATGAGGACTTTGTTGGTGGAACAATAATCTTTTTTCAGTCAGTGATCATGCTTGATTAAACAATTTTTTTTTTCAGTCAATGATCATGCTTGATTAAACATAAACAGTCATTACTTTACAAAGTTAAGGTTTTACAGGGTTTTGCAGGATTTCACAGGGATTTTTTTCATGATTTTACAGGTGTGTGTGTGTGTGTGTGTGTGTGTGTGTGTGTGTGTGTGTGTGTGTGTGTGTGTGTGTGTGTGTGGTGTGGAGAGAGAGAGGGAAAGGGAGAGAGAGAGAGAGAAGAGAGAGAGAAAGAGAGATTGGGGAGGGTGGGGACGAGTGGGAGAGAGGAAATCAGCATACATGGCTGGATGAGGAGCAAGGAGGAGGAATGGATATAGGGGGATAGACATGTATGAGTGTGTCGGTGAGTGTGTGTGTATAGGGAAGGGGGATAGACAGTGTATGAGTGTGTCAATGGGC
This sequence comes from Conus betulinus, assembly GCA_016801955.1. NCBI lineage: Eukaryota > Metazoa > Mollusca > Gastropoda > Neogastropoda > Conidae > Conus > Conus betulinus. The sequence continues at coordinate 19,724 of JADBJO010022130.1, forward strand.
GTGTGGTGATAGGGAAGGGGGAGAGACAGTGTATGAGTGTTGTCAGTGTCAAAGTGTGTGTATAGGGAAGGGGGATAGACAGTGTATGAGTGTGTCAATGGGCATGTGTGTATAGGGAAGGAGGGGATAGAGAGTGTATGAGTGTGTCAATGATCGTGTGGTGTAGGGAAGGTGAGGAGTTGTGGAGGACGAGTGTGGAGGGGGGTGCAGTTTGTTTCCAATTCTGAGCTGTGTCATCTTCCAAATGTATTTTTTTCAGACATGGCAACTGCAGCTCCAGGCCCTATGGAGTGCTCCTGTCTGCCATGATGGTTTTACTCTTCCAAACTGCTTCCCTGCACTCACCTTGTCTGTCACAATGTGTGGTGTGGCTTGGATTGAAAAGGGAGGCAACCAGGCTGCTGCCCTCTCTGTCGAAAACCAATCCTTCCTACTTCCTACAAGGGTCAAGAAAACATTGCCCCTCTGTGTTGGACACTTTGCCAACTGACTTTGCCACAGCTGCGATGGTAAGAGTGAGAAAAGGCTGAGTGGCAGTCATGTGTGCAGCCTGTTGTGAGGAAGCAGAGGGCACTGTGTTCTGCTGTGCAGTTGTGCCCATCAAACTTTGTAATAGCTGTGCAAGAGATCCACTAGCCAAAATTCCTTCAATTCAAGATCACGTCACCGAACAGCTGAGTAACCTGTCAGCATAACAACTGGCCACACAACCACAGAGTCACCTGCACCAGTCACAGCAGTAAACAGGCTGAGCTGTACTGCACAAATCATGAGGAGCTGATTTGCCTGCTATGGGCGCTTCGTTGAAATCATCACGAGTGTCCTCCCCTTGGCAAGATCTCAGAGATGGCCAATAAAGAAGAGGGAAGAGCTGAAGGCTGAAGTGAAGTAACTGTGAAGACAGGAGACGGCTATCATGGAAAAGGTGAGGTACAGCACAAAAAGGTTCAGTGGGTCTGCGTATCTGTTGGGATGTTTGCTTTGGGATCTGAGTCTGTGTCTTGTTTTTTCCTGGTGCATTTTTTAGTGTGTGTGTGTAGGTCTGTTTGCAGTGCCAGTGTTGGTAGATTCATAGGAAATACCAGCATTAGAACATCATGGAGCAACCCAACAAGAAGACAACAGTCACAATGTCAGAATTGATGTAGCTGCGTCAGTGGTACCGCCATTGATGATATTGTACTATTTACAGCAGCTTGACACTTTCATCACCAACAAGCTCCAAGCAGCTCAAAACCAGTTTTGCAGCAGAGCTACTACTGTGGGTGCACTACATCTATAAGACTGTAAATTTTGAACCACTGACCCAACTGCTGTACACCATTGAAAAATGAAAAAAAGTTCAATTCATTCCAGGTACTTTTAAAATAACTATGTGCCCACAGTGGAATCTGAATGTAATTACATGCCACAACAAAACCTGCCTTTCCCATGGGTCCCACGTGGCCATTGGTGATGTGGCATTGCTGATTGCAAATAGCTCTGTGGCTTATGTGGTGATGGAAAGGGTTAATATTTTCTCATACTCATAGTCCACAAGCATGAAACTGCTGAGTGTGATGCCGACTTGCAGCCTGCTTACCTTAGTATGAATGGAAAGGGTTAATGTTTCTCTTAGTCAAAAGCCAAGCATATCAATTGCTCATCTACTTGCAGCCTGACTAACTTTAGTATTGAAATGCTCTGATTTCTGCTTTATGTGTAATAATGACATCAATAACATGCTCCATTTTTCTTGCTTTACCTCTTTGAACTGTAGCCTTCACCTGTGCTGGGGTTATAATGGATATGACCGACAGTTCTGATTCTTTCAACCAGTCATTGTTGTGGCGCTTCATTTTCCTGAAAGCGTTGATAGTTCTTTTATTTGAAATACGGGCTGAGTACATTATTCTGCTGATGTTCTGGATACATGTTTGATGGAGGATGGATTTAGCAGTGTACATATTCCAAATTGTGTGTGATGATAAAGCAATGGTCATGAACCTCTCTATATTCCATAAAGTAAGAATATATGTAGAATGTACAACTAAAAACGACCATTGTGGGGGCTAAACAATGTTGACAAAGCTGACTACGGATATTTCACGACAGGTACAAATTGAAAAGTAAAATTAAATTACATCATGGAGATAGCACTGACAAGTGGTCTTGATCTAGAATGTCTGTCTTGATTCAGAATATAAGCTTCCTTCGTGATTTAAGAAGATAAATGTCTTGTGCTTCAGTAGATAACTTCTTATGTTCAGAAGATTCTATTGTCTTGGCTCAGAAGATAAACTGTCATGATTCTAAAGCTCTAAACTGTCCTGATTCAAGAGAGAATCGGTGTCACGAACAACACGCCATATACAAAAGAAGGACTCTACCATTATCAATTATAGTACCTTTGTTCCGAGATAAACTGCCATCATTTCAAAAGACGCAGATAAACTGTCTAACATTATAATTTATAGTGCCTTTGTTCATCAAGATAAACTATCCATGATTTCAGAAGATAAAACTAACCATGCTCAGTTCTTAAAGTGTTTGAAGTAAATAGAAGATAGATCTTCCTGTATTTTTTCCCTCGGTGGAAAAAGAGGCCTGCTTTGATATACAGGCAAAAGTGAACATCAGAAAAAGAACAACTTTGGTAGGGCTAGTCTGTCCTGTTTAATTGGTTTAAGCAAACATTCTGAAAATGCAAGCATATGTACTTGACTGTCAGCCCTGTTGGTTTTGTGTCTGTTTTTTTTTTTTTAAATTATGCTTTTTAAGTTATTGTTGAGTCTATAATTATTGTTTTGTTAGACTGTAGTGGAAATAAAGACAATATTCAGAGTGCCAGCAACTCTTCCTAGGAATTGGGTGCATTACTTAGAAAAACACAACTGATCTTTTCTCTTCACTGGAAAACAAAATGAACTGTTGTGTGCAGATGTAGTTACTACTCTGCGTTGTGTTTTTCATGTTTAAATATCAAGTTGAAAATGTGAACATTTTTATTTTGCTGCTTTTTGTTCAGATCAGTGAGCTGGATATCCAAGTGTCTGATGGCCGATGCCAAGTTCCAAGGCCATGAAAGATGAAGTCAGGGCTAGTTTGATGCCTCCCAAATATCAGTGGCGGTCCAGCGCCAAAAGTTGAACTTGGAAATTCAACAGAGAAGAAGACAGCCTTCCTGGCCGAAAGAAAATCCTCCAAATTAGACCTGGAAGACCTCAAAGGTGACCTGTTCAGCTCACAGAAGTACTGTCTCCAACGCCTGATCTCCTCTGCCACGGACAGTGTCTCTGCTGGCCATGGTGGGAAAGCTGAAGTCACCGTCTGGCTGCTCTGGTGTCCCAGGTGCTGCCCCCTGACGACCCCAAGACAACAACTGGGAGTCTGACCCTGAATCTCAGACACAGTTGAAGAAAACAAAGAACGCAATCACTGCCAATGGCCCAGGTAACAGATTCATGTTACTCACAGAGAGATCATTACTGTTGACTTGTAGGTCTGTTGTGTTTCATCTAGAAAGTCACCAGACTTAGGCCCCACCTGTCCTGACTCAAGAAAATCAGTAGGGCCTGTTGAGCTCTACAGGACAAGTATGAGGATGCTTAGGATTTTTTTTATACTCAGATAATTTTCATTCCATAAAAAAGAAGGAACAGCGTGGGTTGTTGTTGACATGCTTGTACAGAAACTAAAAGATCAATATCAACAAAAATGATTACACCAGAGAAACTCCATGAGGACATTCAGAGATTACAAATTGTTAGGGATGGATTAGGATTATACTAAAGATGTGAATGGATTTATTTCCATATTAAAAAAAAAAAAAAAAAAACAACTATTATGTAGGAAAAGAATAGAAGAAAACACATATCAGTGTGGATTGTTTGCTGGTAATTATACAGAAGAACTGAAATAATCAAACATTGTTTTTCAGAGTGAAAGGGACTGGACTTTGTATTTAGGTATGGTTGCTGTGCAAATGTCAATGACTAGTTTATCTCAACTAGTTATAAGTACACTGTCTGGCATAGTACATCCATCAATTCTCATCAATATCAATCAGGCTCAAGTGGCATAACTTCTTGTACTTAACCCAACCCTAAACAAGCTTTTTCTGTGCAACGACTTCTGCATATGTAAGGTCGTTTTTGTTTGGTTTTGTTGTGTATAATTTTTATTCATATTGTATCATGTATTGATGGATTTTATTCTGTTTTGATAAAAAAATCTTTCATAGACCTGTTCTTCATATCTTTTTTTTTTTTGTAGTCAACAGCAGATAGTACTTTTCTTCTTTTTTTCTTATTTGCTTTGACCAGAAAAAAAAAAAAACACCCATGACACACACAAATACATCATTAAAACATTTTTTTTTCCTACATGTCTGTATTTGTCTGCCTGTTTGTCTCTCTATCAACACACACACTACCACACACACACAGACTTGATATAGATAGATAGATATTGTAATGTCTGTACACACACACACACCCACAGGCACATATATATACCACACCACACACACACACACCACAATAAACTAATAAATTTCCAAGGATCAGTAACCTAGCAACAATTCCAGCACTTACAGAGCACTTGGTGTTTCAATGACTGCAAGAAATATTGAACTACAAGCATGCTTGCTCTTATGTCTTAATTGAAGTGAATAGGGGGAATAGCATACATATCTTCAGTGGTAGTTAATTCTGCCTAACTAACAGTATGTGCTTGAATGGGTGAATGGGGAATAATAATGCTTCTCAAAAGGAGCCCTTTCAGCAAGTTTTTATAGTCTCCAATGGAGAGACAGTCTCAAATGGGAGGAAACTCACTAACCTATAACTCCCTGGTCAGCCCACCGGTATTTCGAAAACCTGATTGTTTCTCCTCAGTGACCGTGGCAAGTGGTAACCTTGACTCCTCTGCCTTTCTCCAGTTTTAAAGAAGACATGCTACCTCCCATAAAAAGGCTGGTGTGGCAGTATGTCAACCGTAATGTTTGTTGTTGTATTTAAAAAAACAAACCCAACCAGCTGTGCCCGAGAAGCAACCCAATTGCAAGCGAAACGAAAACTCAATCTACAGAGCATTGTGAGACGTATAACTTGCTTGAAGGCTCATTCTGAGAAGCATTTTATTATTCTGGCCCCCATTCACCACATAGACAAGTCACATACTGTTAGTTAAGACAGAAATCATAACTACCCCACAAACCCAGCATATGTATGCTCTCATCTCCCCCTATTCCTTCAATTCTGCAGACATAAGAGCAAGCTTTGTTATAATTGCAGTCATTGCAATCATATTTCTTGCAGAAACACACGCACACTCCCAATCAGCACAGGACAAACATCGGGCGGGGTAGAACGGCTGTAAGTGCTTAGGGGGGGTTACTTAATCCTCCGGAATTGACTTGCTTTAGTGTCAGGATCGCTCGCAGCAACTCGGCCCCCCCTGTCCCTTCCGCAGTGGAATGGCCCACTTGCATACACACACAGCCAGCTGCCGATAACACACATGGTTCCCGTTGGCCGTCGCACGAGTTGCCAGAACATGCTTGTATAAGCCCGTCGACTCACACTGTTCTACTCCTTACGTGGTGTCAGGACACTGTTGTTCCGCTGTGACCACCAGACAAGCTACCCACATTGGGACTGTATGCACACCTGGTACCAGTGCCACACAAGCTGGACAAGGTTCGCAAGCGGTACATGTGCTATGTAATGTAGTACCCACCTCACCCAGACAGTACAAACAGGGTTTACTGTGGGGCTACACCCCCTTTCCTTTGCCACATGGGCACATTAGTCTGTGACACAGCCCACCTAAGACGAGCAACTCTGAGGAGCAACCTGTATAAAGCTTGCCTGGTATATCCAGATCTTCTCTTCGGCAAGGCTTTCGGGAGTGCAACCTCTGAGGAAAAATCCAAACAGAATGAGTGCCCCAAGAGGCTAACCAAGGCAGAATTTATCTACCACTTCAGATATGTCATCGCGTATCTCCGCCCTATTCCTTGCAGCTCTAAGATCTATCAGAGCGCAAGTCTTGGGTTAATCATATATATACTAGTACACCAACATCTACTATATAATACCAATATGTGCTATCTTATAGGATAGATGCTGCGTTGCTTGCGTGCTGTCCCCTCATTAGGGTGTGCTTTGTCGTCGGTTTGGGTGTGAGGTGGTTCCCTCCGTCGCAGGTAGTCCCAAACTATGTATATCTGATGACCCTTCATAAAGTCAGTGTGGGGGCTATGAACTCGCATGCCACTCTGAAGGGGTTTTTGCTCTGTTTTCTTCTCCATGCACTTCCCCATCCTCAAGCCCCAACAGTATCTCTCCAGTTCCCTCTCTCACTGGGTCCTCTCCACTCCCTATTCCTCTTATAATTATCTTTCCTGCACACTCCGCTCCATGTGATGGTTTTTTTTCGCTACTTTTTTTGAGTCAGGTAGACATTATGCATGTGGCAGGTGTTAATGTGTACTGTCTGTACTGGGCCCCTTATCTCCCCTCTCTGTCTGTGACTGTCTGTACCTGCCCCCTTAATCTCCCCTCTCTGTCTGTATGTGACACTGTCTGTACCTGGCCCCCTTTATCTCCCCTCTCTGTCTGTAATGTGATTGTCCTGTATCGGTGTTGGGCCCCTCTTATCCGCTCCCCTCTGTCTGGTATGTCACAACTGTCTGTACCTCGTAGCCTTCGGTTATCTCCCCTCTCTGGCTGTACTGTGACTGACTGTACTCTGCCCCCTTATCGTCTCCCCGTCTGTAATTTGACTGTATCCTGTACCTCCCCATTTACTCCCCTCTCTGTCTGTATTGTGACTCGTCTGTACCTGGCCCCTTTTATCTCCTCCTCTTTGTTTTGGGATTGTCTGTACCTGGCCCCTTTATCTTACCTTTGTTGTCTGTCTTATGTGACTGTACCTACCCTTTATCTCCCCCCCCTCTCTGTCTGTGCGTGTGACTGTGTGTACCTGAGCCCCCTTATCTCCCCTTTCTGCTCTGTATGTGACTGTCTGTACCTGGCCCCTTTATCTCCCCTCTCGATCTGTATGTGACTGTATGTCTGTACCTGGCCCCTTTATCTCCCCTCTCTGTCTGTATGTGACTGTCTGTACCTGGCCCCTTTATCTCCCCTCTCTGTCTGCATGTGACTGTCTGTACCCTGGCCCTTTCAGCTCCCTCCGCTGTCTATAGTACCTGTCTTCTACCCTCCATTCTATCTCAATATAGTTGTCTAGAAAGTGAATTATAGTGCTTTTTGTTGAGGTGTTTTCAAACAAATTAAAAAAAAATCAAATCCCACATGAATATCTTTATATATGAATTCCGAGCGTCTCAGATAGTTTTTATTCCTGTTTCTTTTTTTCTTATTTTCAACCTTTTCATATAACTCAATTTAAGATATATTTTTGTCGACAGATTTAAGGATAATGCTTACCAGGTTATTCTAGAATAGTTGTACACATGATATAAAACAGAGGGTAAATGCAAATGCATTAATATTTGAATACGCCATCCATAAAATAGTTTGTAGATAAGTGCAGACATTTTCTTTTTTATTGTGGACTGTGTGCATGGCCCGTGGCTGTTACGCGAAAAGTGCTCTTTGCCGTGCGGGTGCGAGCTTTGCTGACAGATACTGTCAATGTCAAGGGTTTTGACCACTGCCGCTGAAGTTTAATCTCAGGTTATAATGAAATGCTATGATTTTCTCTGGAGATAAACGTCTGTCTTGTTCCTTTAATTTCTGTCGTAATGAAGTGATTGCTTTTCCCTCGATAATTCAGTTTTGGTTTTATTTCATTCCTGTGCCATGGTGATTTTTTCTTAACCTTTCTGTGCGCCTAACTTTTGCTGTGTCCTATGTCCGTTGGGTGTGCTCGTAACCCTATGCGCTTCAATGAAGAGGCTAACAGTTCTGCATCGTGCGTTCGTGTGCTGTGCCACTACCCTAATCGGTTTTCACTGATTGGAGCAACCACTGTCCATACGGTTTGTGGGTGTGGGTGTGCGTCCGTAACCCATTGCTCTTCCTGAAGAGCAACCGCTGTGGTCCGCCATGGTGTGCACTAATCCCTCGTTTCTCGTGAACGCGCCTCCTTCCCTTATCTGAGCTGCGCAATCACCCCTTGTTATCACGACATAACCAACACCTGCTACTATTTCTGTGACCATGACAATATTGCCATAGGTTTAATGTAACCTTGCTTTTCCTGAGGAAGCTCTCCGTTAGTGTAGATGTACAGTACATCGTGTGTTCTAATAAAGAGCTACTTACCTTTTCCTTTACATCACTGAGAAGTGCATTACAGGCGCTTACATGTGAGTCAAGCCTCTGCGCGACCGCCTCCGCTTCACCCAACGCCCCCAACTGTTGGTGAAACAAAATAGCTTGTTCTCTCACATGGCACTGGGGGCCGAAATCACTGTTTTTCAGGCGTTTGTCACAACCACCTGCGTGTCTTTCCCACACAAGTTGGTATAACATTTCTTCTAAGTGTTGGTGCTTGATCAAGCCATTCAGTTTTGATTCCTTGGCGTATCAGATTGTATGGTAATCGATTTTGACCACAAAACGATTTTTGAGCACGCGCTTGATCTTCTTTGACAAATAGAAACTATTCTTCTGAGATGCCTCAAAGATTTAAAACACCAACACAAACAACCCATAACAAATTTTCA
>JADBJO010022131.1:0-28399 GCA_016801955.1 Conus betulinus
AAACACAAACTCACCCGCACCAATGCCCAAACACTAAAACACACACACATGCGTACACACACACACCCACACACACACACACGCATACACATTCACACATGTATGCACACACACATACACACAGTCATAGTCACAGTAAAAGCATAATATTGCAAACTGAAGTGTTGATGTCTGAGAGACAAGGGTCATGGCAGTCAATCACAGGCTTTAGTTTAAAATGCTAATGGCACTTGGTATAAAGGACTTCTTCTGTGCTCTGGGCATTCTGTAGCATCTTCTGATGGAAAGTTTTTCAAAGTGGCAGTGGAGTGGGTGTGAGGGATCAGAGGTAATATTCACAGATTTCCTGATTACAGAAACAGTGCAGACTTCTCTGAGAGCAGATTGCCTTTTCTCTATAACCTTACTTGCCTGATTGACAATTCTGGCGAGCTTTGAGAAAGATCTTTCTCTGAAAGATTTCCAAACCAGACAGCAATGTTGAATGACATTACTTTGTATTAAGCTTACATATTATATACCTTTTCTAGTCCGTGTTGACTGACATTAAAACTATGTAATTTTCTCAACAGAAACAACCTTTGATTTGCTTTTTTGAAGATACTGTCAGTATGATGACTAAAAGACAGCTTATGGTCAATGTGTATACCAAGATTTTTGAAACGGTCAGCAGTTTCTATTGTCTGTCCATTTATCACAACTGTTTGAAATGAACTATTTGGTATTGAAAAGTTTAATACAAGTTCTTTGGTCTTACCACAATTAAGTTGCAAGAAGCTGGAAGAGCACCAGTCCTGTAGTTCTAAGATGTGACTGAAGTATGCTTGCTCATTTATAGAGCCTTCTTTAAACAAAATACTTACAAGAACAATATCATCAGCATAGTTAATCAGGTTCAGAAGTGCACCCTGGATTTTCATTTCATTTGTGTAAACCGAAAATAACAAAGGAGATAGAACACATCCTTGAGGAGCATCTGTGTTTAAGACAATTTCCTCTGACAAACAACCATTCATTAATACTCTCTGGGATCTGTTTTCAAGAAAATTTCTGACCCACTTAATAACACTTAATGCCACTTGGCACTATAGTTGTTCTTCCTCCTTTACTGGCTTGACTTAAACATGCTTCCAGCTGCTGGGATCTTTTTCATCTTTGATTGTTAATATCAAAAGAATTATTAAAGGATATGTTGAGCAGTCTTTTTATCTTTTTTTTCTTAGGCTTAGGATAACTACCATCACAATCAGCAGACTTCGTAATGGTTCAGTTTGGATTATTTATCTCATGTCATTTACTGATTTAGTCAAAAAGCTACAAGGATGTATCTGGCTGTTTGGGAATTAGGGGAAGTTGCCCAAATCCTCAGCAGTTAAAAACACTTGAGAAGAAAATTATAATTTAGTACATCAGCGTTTTCCTTAGTCTGAGTAAATGAGCCATCAGGCTTGATAAGATTAGCACCTGTGGTTTTGTCTTTGATGAATTATATATGCAAATAAACTCTTGGGATTTTTTTTTTAAATTCCTTCCAAGATCGCTTTCTTTTTATTAGCTAGTTTTTCATAATGCCTATTTCACCTGATTCGTTGCTTTGGCAAACTCATCATAATTTTCTTTTGTTTTATTCATTTATGTAATAGTAGTTATTTTATACATTTTAGAAAATTCTGCTTTTCGCACTGATTATGTCTAGCATTGTGCAAGAGGTGTGCTTGTTTTGTAACACTGAATATTTCCGGACATGTGTTATTGCAAAGGTACTGATCTGTCTCATCGATCACACTGTTTTATTTAAAAATGGTCCCAGCAGTCATGTACATCCAAACCATGCTCCAGTACACATTTCCAGTCAGTGTACAGATGAACTGTGTCAGGCCAGGGTCATTTCCCTTATTCAGTGCTTACTTTTAGTGGGTTTGACCTCCTTGTCCAGGGCCAGCCCAGCTGTACAATGGTGAGCAACAGGCAAGCTCAGTGTCATGTAATATCTTTAACCCAGTGGTGGAAGAAAGGATAGATTCAGGATGTTACCATGGTTTTTACTTAGGTTTGGGTCAAGAATTGTTGCATGTTGCTGACCTCTGAAGTGCGTTGACTCTAAACCATGTCAAGCAGGTAAAATTAATTCACAGTCTGCGGAAACACAGTTGCAGTCCTCCAGCCATTTACAGGAAAGTTAAAAATGCCTGTCATGATCATTGTGTCAGTAGAAGGTACTGAAATATGCCATTTTTGATTTGTCATGTTGCTGAGTGCTTAAAGCACAGAAGCATAATGGCTATCTGTAGATTAATTATATGAAAGCTCACCATAATTTTGAACCCTAAAGAAGGATGACAAAAGTTCTGAATTAAGAAAACTTCTGGTCTTCTTTTAGTGTATAAGGAGTTTGTGGATGACTGAATTCTGCAACATCCCTGTCAGCCGGGTCTGATAGAAGTTCAAACTCTGCAGGGATTCAGGAACAATTCCCTTCATTTCTGGAGGCTGTGGAGTGGATTTCACCCCGAAGAATAATGTCAGGTTTCATCTCTAAAATAAGAGATTCTAATTCAATCCCTTTATTTGTAAAGAAATTAAAGGTTGTAGGAAACGCAGGTATGATGGTTACTTGCTGTGTTGTTTCACGATTTAAACAAAGAAGAAAAAAAAACCAGACTTGCTATCAGATCATTAGGCAGCAAGGCTGGCAATCCCCCCTCACCCTCCCCAAACACCCTCTCCAGAAGTGGGAGAAGCTGAAGGGAGGGACTGGAGAGGGAGGGGGAGAGGGAGGGGAGGGATTGGGGAAGGAGGGGAGGAACTGCAGAGAGGGGGGGGGGTTGGGGAAGGAGGGGAGGGATTGGAGAGGGAGGGGAGGGATTGGGGAGGGCAGTTGGTAGATCCATAGGTGACTGTTTCTTTTGTTTGCCTTGACCTTTGATGTTGTGTGTCATGAACGACATAGGATGAATACAGTGCTCATGTACACCAGAACATTGTAAACCAGGTTTCATCATTTTTTTTTTTTGCTTCTTCTCTATAGTGATTTGTTCTTTTTCTTTTTTAGTGTGGTTAAGGGTGAAGGACAAGTATGGCAGTATGAGCAACATCATGCTTTGTTGTTTACAAGCTGCATTTGAAAGGCAAAACAAGCAATGTAAACAAGTATGATTATCATCATGATGATGGTCATTATTGCTATTTTTATTATTGTTGTTTAATATAACAATGTTATTATTGTTGTTGTTATTGTTCTTATTATTATTATTATGATCATCATCATCATTAGTATTGTTGTTGCTGTTATTGTTATTATTGTAATATCATTTATAGTAGTAGCAGTAGTAGCAGTTATCACAAATGTATTCTACAGATCAGAGAACTTTCAGTACAGTTTAGCTTGTTTTATCATCAAGTTGATGATGATCAACTGACATATGAATGAGATGAGTCAGACGTGAGTGTGGTCACATACTTCATCACAGCAGTGAGCTGACACACTGTCTTCTGATTTCAGACTTGAGCCACAATCTGAAACATCACTGGCGGCAGACACCCACGAGATGGCGTGTAGTTCATGTTTTGATCTGCCCTGCAGTGGAATCAGACTGATTGTCTCTGAAGACGACAGCAGACTGGACGCAGACGCCTTAGCCATCGCCGCCATGGAAAAGTTGGAGGGCTTTGGGGTGTTTGTGTGGCTGACTCTCATATGTCCCCCTGACTTGCCGATACCGTGTGAGGAGGAATACAGGGAATACTGGACGAGGCAGATGACTAGTTACTACCACCATCTTTTTTCTGGCCTCTCTGGTCACAAAGTCTCGTCAGTGACTTTAACGCTGTTGGGGAGATCTTGTAAGTGGATGGTGTGTGAGACTGTGTTCTGAGCATTATTCATTCATACTGTACACTGTGTCAGTTCATTAGCATGGAGATTTGGGTTTTGGCGTCATCAGGGACATTTTGTGTTGGCAGCAAGACCATGCTGACCCCACTGAACCCATTCTCCTCCCACTTGGTCAGGGAGGCAATGAGGACAAGGGGGACAATCCAGGATAGTGTGGTGGGGATCTGTGATGCTGATCCGGATCAGACAATGGATCCAGCATGTTCTGCAAAATTTTACAGAGTTGTTTACACACACACACACACACACACACACACACACACACACACACACACACACACACACACATACATATATATATCATGCACTCCATGCATGGGTTTTTATGACCCATTCTTCATTACAATACCATATATATATGTATATGTATATACACACACACACAACACACACACACACACACACACACACACACATACACGCACACGCATACGCATGCACGCACACATGCACACATGCAGTGCAGACGAGGGCGTGTGTGTATGTGTGTTGCAAAAAACATGTGACTTTCCATCTTTCAACCACAAATCTCCTCTAATCTGTTAGTTTCGTAAGCTATCTTGGTAGATGGATAGGTAGACAGTTAGATGAAGAGATAGATTGCAAACTATCTTGATAGATGGCTAGATGGATAGGTAGATGGATAGATAGATACATACATACATACACACACACACACACACACACACACACACACACACACACACACACACACACACACACACACACACATATATATATATATACATACATACATACATGCACACGTATACACATACATAACACACATACACATATATGTAGATGATAGATAGGTGGAAATTAAGGATTTTAAGGAGGAAGTTGGTCGGGTTGAAAGATGGAATGTCACCCAGGTGGAAGCCATTCAATTTTGATACAGACTTGGTCTTGCGCTGAGGGTCCAAGTCAGTGGCTGACCCAGGATCTTTTTGCATCAAAAATGTTTACACAGTTTACACTGATCATGGACACTGACCACGTGATAACAAATTGTTAGTTGTGTGCCTGTTTATGGACACTGTTACAGTGTGATAACAAATTGCTTTGTTGGTTATCAGCCTGTTTACCAATGTTATTCTGATCATGGACACATGTGTGCACTTCACACCATTTTCTACATGATAATGCCGTGAAAGCACACTTTGTGTTGTTGTGTGTTGTAGTGAGTCGTTTTACGTCACTTGTTGGCTCAGCCATACACAGTTGTAGACCATGTGCTGTGGGGTTGTAGTGAGTCGTTTTACTTCACTTGTTGGCTCAGCCATATACAGTTGTAGACCATGTGCTGTGGGTTGTAGTGAGTCGTTTTACTTCACTTGTTGGCTCAGCCATACACAGTTGTAAACCATGTGTTGTGTGTTGTAGTGAGTCGTTTTACTTCACTTGTTGGCTCAGCCATACACAGTTGTAAACCATGTGCTGTGTGTTGTAGTGAGTCGTTTTACTTCACTTGTTGGCTCAGCCATACACAGTTGTAAACCATGTGTTGTGCTGTTGATGACTCAGGGAACCACAACAAGCTGCTGATGGACATGATGGCCAAGGCGCTGATCTCCTACAGGGTCACCTGCCCGCTGCATCAGCAGGTCTCCCTGAAGACCGTCACTGTCGTTGTCCAGGGCAACGCTTTTGAATATATTTCCACATCTGCATCACCACCTGTCTCAGAGCTATGGCACAGGTACCTTTCTATTGGGTGTGTGTGTGTGTGTGTGTGTGTGTGTGTGTGTGTTGTGTGAATGAAATAATTCGGCTTGCTTTTCAAATTTTTCATTGTTTTCGCCTAGAAGAAAAGCAAGAAAGCTCTAGGTAAATCTGCTTCTGACATGGTTCCTTGCTGAATTTGGACCAAGGCAAGACATACAAGTTCTTCTTGGGCCTCACAGGGGTCAGGGTTTTTGTTGTTGTTGCTGTTGCTTTTCTTTCGGTCCCCCTTTTCACTGGATGTAAACAGTCGTCTGAGTGCTAGTGTTTCTGATGAGGTGATGATGTCCCCTAAGCAGTCTACAGTTTGCACTAATGACAGAATCCATGGCAGCAAGGGAAATGGCATTGCCAGATTCTGTCCACAGTTCCACTTGGGTACTATGACCAAATATGACCAAGTAAAAAGAAATGTATGGCTCTTGCAAAGGAGTGCAACACAAATTTGAGTAGGAGAAATCTGTTGTAACAGTGAAGGTTATAGCATGCAGTTCAGTGACATATATGGAACACTTCCATAGAAAACAATGCAATGAAATGCAATGCAGTTCGATGCAATCTAGTTGGAATGCAATGTAATATGCAATCCAGCAGGATGCAATGCAGTGTGATGCAATCCAGCAGGATGCAATGCACTATGATGCAATCCAGCAGGATGCGGTGCAATATGATGCAATCCAGCAGGATGCAGTGCAGTGTGATGCAATCCAGCAGGATGCGATGCAATATGCAATGCAATCCATGCAATCCAGTGGAATGCAATGTAATATGCAATCGAGCAGGATGTAATGCTGCTTATGCAATGTGATGCAATCCAGCAGGATGCAGTGCAATGTGATGCAATCCAGCAGGATGCAGGGCAGTGTGATGCAATCCAGCAGGATGCAATGCAATGTGATGCAATCCAGCAGGATGCAATGCAATATATGATGCAATCCAATTGGAATGCAATGTATTATGCAATTCAGTAGGATGCATTGCAATATGATGCAGTCCAGCAGGATGCAATGGAATCCAGTAGGATGCAATACAATGTGAAACAATCCAGTAGGATGCAATGCAATATGATGCAATCCAGTAGGGTGCAATGCAGTATGATGCAATACAGTAGGTTGCAATGCAGTATGATGCAATACAGTAGTATGTAATGCAATATGATGCAATCCAGTAGGATGCAATGCAATGTGATGCAATCCAGTAGGATGCAATGCAATATGATGCAATCCAGAAGGATGCAATGCAATATGATGCAATTTACTGGGATGCAATGCAATGTGATGCAATCTATTGGGATGCAATGCAATGTGATGCAATCTATTGGGATGCAATGCAATGTGATGCAATCCAGTAGGATGCAATGCAATCCAGTAGGATGCAATGCAATATGTGATGCAATCCAGTAGGATGCAATCCAGTAGGATGCAATGCAATATAATGCAATCCAGTAGGATGCAATGCAATATGTGATGCAATCCAGTAGGATGCAATGCAATTGATGCAATCCAGTAGGGTGCAATACAATATGAAGTGTCCAGATGTGTATCAATTTAGAACAGACAAAAGGAAAACACTTCACCATAAAGTGTGAATAATAACACCAGTAGTAAAAATCATGAGAATGATGATAATAATCATAGTGATAATGGTAGTAATTTTGCTACAAGTACTGTTACACTTTTGCTACTGATAACAGTGAATTGCTGATGATAATGGACAGTAGGAATCATGATGATATACTTCTGCTACTGATAACAGTGAAGTTACTGATTATAACATGACAGTAGGAATCATGATGATAATATCAAAATCCTGGTGCTTGGGCAGTCACAGAGCGACGAGTTCCACCGCACCATACAGAAATCCTACTCCTTGGAGGACCTGAGACCCACTGCCAGCTGGCATCAGCATCCAAACAGGGTAAGCAGTGTACCTATCCACCCCCATAAGCAGTGTACCTATCCACCCCCATAAGCAGTGTACCTATCCACCCTCAAGGCACTGGCCCCACACGACTCTCCACAGACGCACTACTCATTATTTACATCAAGCATGCTTCAGCTGTTCACTCTCCTTGTTTTACTACCTTCATTTTCTTTTGAAAGGATCAATTTCTTACTTATTAATCCATGCACCTTCATTTTTGTCATGATTTTTCCTTTCAGACGCATGTATTTCTTTTACATAAATATTTTTCTTTGTTCTTTTCTCTTCCCCATTCCCTGTCTCCCCCCCCCCCCCCCCCCCCCCCCCCCCCCCCCCCCCCCCCCCCCCCCCCCCCCCCCCCCCCCCCCCCCCCCCCCCCCCCCCCCCCCCCCCCCCCCCCCCCCCCCCCCCCCCCCCCCCCCCCCCCCCCCCCCCCCCCCCCACCTCTTTTTTGTTTGTTTTTGTTTGTTTCTGTTTCAATAGCACTTGCTTAACTTTTTACTCACTTACTAATCTCTCTCCTTTCCATCTAATTCTTCTTCTTTCTTCTTCTTCTTCTTAATACTGTTATAATTATTAGTCCTATTGTCACATTTATTGCATTATGTATCAGTCAGAGCAGAAATAGTAGTAATAGTAATAGTTTCAAAATTATTATCATTATTATTATCATCATCATCATCATTATTGTTATTGTTAGTGTTGTTATTATCGTTATTAATGTTACTATTATTAGTATTATTGTTATTGTTATTGCCGTTGTTGTTGTTACTACTATTATTATTACTATCATCAATACTTCTAAATTGACATGCACATCTGTATGCTCCGTAGATTTTATATTTCTATTTTTTCACAGCTTCATTGTGAAGAGGTGGAAAGATGTGGCGTCTGTGTTGTTATTTGTCTGTGCCTTTCAGAAGCTGTGTGCCATCCATTTTTCCTTTCATGTTTCAATGTTTAAGGCAGTCATCCCGCTTAGACACCAGCCTGGTGTATGTGTGTACAGTTGTCTTTCCTGTGCCATGAAAACACGGCATTGGCCAGACCTCCACTGGAGAAACTCTTCAGTAAAAAAAAACCCGAACAACCCTAAAACCTTGTCGCATTTGTTGTCTGTAATGTTATCTGTCATTCAGCTATACAGTTAAATATAATACAGACTTTCAATCAAATGTTGTTATCTGGAACACAGCTCATGTGTTGGGCTGTCTTTACGCAGTCGCAGATGTTACAACTCTCATCTGTTTTCTTTCTCTTTCACCTCTGGTTGGGGTCATATTCAAATGTGATTAGAGGAACGGCATCCATGATAAAAAGAGAACAATGACGCTACATTCCTTCCAACCTCTTAGATCAAATATTAACTTGAGAAAACTTTTCTTTTTTTTCTTCTTTTTTTTTAAAAACACAAATTTTTCACATTATCCTTTAAAATGTTCTTTTAGAAGTCCGTTCAAATGTCGTTTTGACAAAATGATAAATACCATTTTCACTTGCCTGTGTGTCTGAATAATTTGACTAATTTAGTTCTAACATGCCTGTCTTTTGAATACTTGATTTCTTTATACATCAAGTCTCTGTGGTGCCGTCATAGGTCGTCCAGATGTGGTCACACATGGTTGTTGTTGTTGATTGTTGTTCAGTGAATTACTAAACCTTTGTCTTGCCGATGATTGTTCACTGAACACACAATAAAAATCTTATCTTGTTGAGGACTGTGCACAGGATAAATGAAAACTTTGTTTTATGGATGACTGTTCAGTGAATAAACTAACACTTTGTCTTACTGTTCAGTGAATAGACTAACACTTTGTCTTACTGTTCAATGAATAGACTAACACTTTGTCTTACTGTTCAGTGAATAGACTAACACTTTTACTGTTCAATGAATAGACTAACACTTTGTCTTACTGTTCAATGAATAGACTAACACTTGGTCTTACTGTTCAATGAATAGACTAACACTTGGACTTACTGTTCAATGAATAGACTAACACTTTGTCTTACTGTTCAATGAATAGACTAACACTTTGTCTTACTGTTCAATGAATAGACTAACACTTGGTCTTACTGTTCAATGAATAGACTAACACTTGGTCTTACTGTTCAATAAATAAACTTACACTTTTTCTAACTGTTCAGTGAATAAACCAACACTTTCTCTTACTGATGTATAGTTTACTGATGTATGTTGTACTGATGATGTATGGTGTACTGATGTATGGTGTACTGATGTATGGCGTACTGACGTATGGTGTACTGATGTATGGTGTCCTGATGTATTGTCTACTGATGTATAGTCTACTGATGTATGGTGTACTGATGTATAGTGTACTGATGTATGGTGTACTGATGTATAGTGTACTGATGTATGGTGTACTGATGTATGGTCTACTGATGTATGGTCTACTGATGTATGGTGTACTGATGTATGGTGTACTGATGTATGGTCTACTGATGTATGGTCTACTGATGTATAGTCTACTGATGTATAGTCTACTGATGTATGGTCTGTCTCCAGCTTGGCAGGCCTTGAGCCCAGCCCTTCACACCCAGACGACCTCCACAGACATCTCAGGGGCAAGTACCAGTTCCACCCCCTCCCTCACCAACCCTCTTGCACAGCTTGACATGGGGTGGTTTGGAGACCAACTGAGACGCATTTTCCCCTCATTCTTTCAGTCCTCGCATCGTGTCAAGACCTATGGCTGTGTGCCAGTCAGCTCCTTTGACAGCATAAAGGGACTTGAACGTCAAAAGCTTTATGCCCAATTCATTTTTGGACAAGAGTTGCCTCATCATACATTTGGAAGTGGAGTTCCTGGCGAATGTGTGTATCTACCCATGGGGCGATGTGTTTGAGCATCACTCTGCCAGCCAGTCCAGTGTAACTGACAGTCCTTCCAGCAGAGAGAGCAGCCAGACCTCTGGAGTGGTCGCTCCCGTCCCGACACCCAGCAGCCGGGGCAGCAGCAGCAGCGGCTTTCCATCCTCCATGGAGACAGATCAGTCTGAGCAGCTTTATTCCAGGATCTTTGTTCTTGGTAACAAAGCTGATGCACTGCTCACCTACCACGTCACTGGGAACGCCAACCACAGCCAGGGGGGGGCCACTCTCCGTAGTTCGCTGTCACCATTCTCAGTATGTGACAGGCTATCAGAGAAATGTTTTGGATTTTTATGTCACAGACGTGGCTGTCCAGGCACGGTCTGACGCGGGAATGAGAGCAGACTGCTGAGGGATGGCGAAAGCGATGATGAGAATGATGACTCCAGCAGGCAAACCTCAAATGCTGCCAGACAAATTACTGAGGAAGATCTCATCGAGCGTTCCCAGTCAGAACAGGCGCTCAACATGCAAACTGCAGGTTCTGACCAGGAGGTGGATGTCGACAGAGATTGTGACGACTTTTGCCCCATCTGTTTGGATGTGCTGCGTCGGCCCACAAAATTGAACAAGTGTGGCCATGTGTTCTGCCGAATCTGCCTGGAACAGAGCTTCCAGCAGCATCCTAGGTGCCCAATGTGCAATGTCACTTTTGCCGTGATGTCTGGCAGCATGCCTGACGGCAGAATGGAGGTGTGTGGCCGAGTGCACCCCTTGCCAGGACACGAGGACAATCACAGTATGGTCATCGACTACCTCATACCTTCTGGATTGCAAGGGGGTGAGTACCTGGACGATCCTTGGCTTGGAGTCACAGCACATGAGAGATGGAGTGGTTGATCTGATTTCTTAGAGGGTCATCTTTTGCTGTGAGAAATAGAGTGGTTGATCTGATTTCTTAGAGGGTCATCTTTGCTGTTCTGTTTTTTTTCATTTGCTTTGGTTCTTTTTATATTGGGTTGCAAATATGTTGTGTCTTTTCGGCTGTGTTTTACTTTAATAGGTGTTCAATTTTTTCCAGGTGCAAAAGGAACACCTGTGCACATGTTCATACAAACACAGCTACAACACTTTCTCTCTCCCTCTCTCTCTCTCTCTCTCGCAGTCTCTGTCATGCATGCACTACACCCACAGGCTTGCAAGCACACATACAAAACATGCGCATACTCACATAAAGTGATACACACACATGTGCACACACACACACACACACACACACACACACACACACACACACCACACACACACACACACACACACACACATCCAGTTAAGAATGATGTGAAACATGAGATTAAAATTAGATCAGATATTGACTTTCCTACACGTGCAAAAACAATATCCTCTCAGATTACCCTGGCAATGTATACATCTGAGCTTAGGCAAGCCACGGGCATTACTGTTGTGTTGACAAAAAATCTGTATCTGCCAGGACCTCCTTCTTCCCTACACCCCCCTGGGAACTTCAAAGGGCCCATTTTGATATTGATCACACTATTTTAAACATGAAGGACAATATGAATATAGTGGCGAGCACTGTTAAATCTCATATTGAAGAGAAGTATCCAAATCACTTAAAAGTATACACAGATGGGTCATTAATTCAGAAAAAATGTGGGCTCTGCTTATTTGAAACCTGATTTAAAAGCAGAGAAATGTTTTTCACTGGGGAAAAATAAATCAATTTTTACTGTGGAACTTACTGCAATATTAATGGCATTAAATTATGTTCTAAAATTTTCCATGATCTATGTTTCAAGCACTTTTTTGTGTTGATTCAAAGTATGTGCTTCAGGCACTGGAATCATTAAAATTGCAGAATAGATCAGAAATGATAACTGTAATTAGCAATTTGATTCATGCCCTTCCTATACAAGGCACGGCAGCTACTTTCTGCTGGATACCGTCACACTGTTCATTTTATTATAACGATAAAGTAAACAGAGTGGCAAAACAAGGTGCAAAAAGGTAGTTCAGAATCTTTCAGGATGAATTTTCCACTTTCGGTTCAAGAACAATATAGTATAGTGGAATCATTTGCTTGGAACCATTTCCAGAATTCTTTTAAAAAGTCTCATAAAAAGTTTATTTACACAGATTTTAATATTGCAAACTTTAAAAACACAGTCCCCCGTCAGCAGAACGTTATTGTCCCTTATACATTATAGGTGGAAAGTTGATGCTTTTACAACAAAAATTTAGTAAAAATGCCTCATGCGTTTGTGGACAAAGCATCACAGTTGATCATATTATCTCATGTGCTGCTATCAAACAAATTATACTCATGCTGTCTACATATACAATTAGAAATATTTTGAATCACCAGTATTAACCTATGAATTCTTTCTTTATCAAAGAGTCCAATAAGTAAGTACTTATAGTTTCTTACATTTATTACCTCATACCTATGAGGTTTCTTTTAAGTGAGTTAATCATGTACTACTACTAAATCTACATAAAATGCACGAAATGACAATCTTCATCCGCCCCCTACCTCTCACTCAGTCACTGTTTCTCTCCATATCGAAACCATTCTTAGTTTCTAGGTTTAACAGGAAGGTTTGGTTTGTTTGTTTATTTAATGATTTTTGTGATGATGAGGGTTTTTATTGTTTTTTGTTTTTTGTCTAATATCACCTAGAGTGTTTAGATGTTAAATTTGAAACTAACATATGCATGCACAAGCGTGCACACACACACACACACACACACACACACACACACACACACACACACACACACACACACACGCACACATGCATGCATGCACGCACACATGCATGCATGCATGCACACACACACACGCACACACACACACACACACACTCCTACTGGAACAGAAGAGAATGAAAATGACAGCCACACCCACATGCAGCAGGCAACATGAAGAAAAACAAACAGAAGAAAAAAGAAGGTAGAGTTGCATTGTCTTTAAAAAAAACCAACAGTTTTCCTGGACAGGAGTGGCTGGCATTGCTCAAGATGAGTCACAGTGCCCACAATTAGGATTTTGTTTGGGGTGTGTATGGGTGATGTTCTTTTTTTCTTTTTAATCCAGTTCAAGTCTGTTGTCTCCGTAGTGGAAACCTCAGAGCCACCCAAGAAAGCAAATGAAAGGAAGTTTAAGGGAAGTAGACAAGAAGATAGACCTGAACTATGTAGTCAAGAATTGGCTTAAAATTAAGGTATTCCTATGCTGTTGTTAAGGGTCGTGAAAAGCTGCCAATATTTTGAGTTGGTATGCTTGTTACTTGGTGTTTGAAATTCAGATATTACTCCTCAGAAGATTCTGAAGCATACTGAATATTTCAAACATTTGTCTGATCTGTATAAAGTGTGACCTTGAAAGAGTGACCTTGTCCTTCACAGTCTTGCCATCCCAATCAAGGTCAGGCCTTCTATGGTGCAATTAGTCGTGCCTACCTGCCGGCCTGCGAAGAAGGGGGTCAAAGTGTGTCGCCTGCTGTGGGTGGCCTTCATGTTTCGCCACACCTTCACCATCGGCCACTCCCTGGACCTTGGCTGCGACAATGCTGTGATCTGGAATGGCATCAACCACCAAACCAGCAGGACTGGTGGCCCTTCACGGTAGGTGCAGTGACTCCTCTCGTTAAACTGAACGCACCTTGTGTTGTGTATTCATCCTCCCTTCAAAGAGTTTTGTTATTGTGTTACAGTATCTTTCGTCATGCATCCTTCCTGTGTAAAATTTTTTTTTTTATTATGGTGAATAACTTTTTGTCGTATATCCTCCAATGAAAGAGTTGTTTCATTTTGTATGTTATTGTTGAAATACCTGTTGTCATATAATCTACCTTTAAAGAGTTTAAAGAGTTATTTTATTAGTATATTAAAGTGGTTTTTATTGTATATATCCTCCATGTAAAGAGTTGTATTGTCATTTTTTTTTCTGGGACACTTTGTCATTTGTGACTCATGTGTGTAACATTCTTCTAACAAAGCAAGTCTATGCAATTACCCTGTGTTGATTGTTGGTGTATATACATATGCATCCGATTTGGCACCCACTTCTGGTGCCTGTATGTGGGCTCCCTCCATGGTGCCCCCCCCCCCCCCCCACTCTCCCCCTTCCCATCTTCCTGACAGGGCAACATCTGGTTACCTCCCCTGGTGACCCTCCCACCCTTCCCCACCCCTTCCGCTCCCCTCAAGACCAGAGGCTCAGTCCTTGGGAATCTGTCATCAGAGCTTCCCCTGGGTCTACTGCCATAAGGGCTGAGAAGGTGACAGCCCTGATATGGCCTTTGGCGATCAGCAAGCAAGGCAGAAGTGAATGGAACTGACTAATGGGCCATGGGTTCTCAGTTGGTCAGTTCTAGATCACCTTCCGTCACAGTCACCCATGACCCTGTCTCTTTAGTTTTCCAGGAGGACTCGGTTGTGACTGCCTCCTCTGTGCATTGTGACCCCCCCCCCCCCCCCCCTCTAGGTCTCACCCCTTCCCCCCTCACATCAACCAGCCTTGCTGCCCGCAGTACAGTACCCCCCCTCCAGGTCTCTCCCCTTCCCCCCTCACATCAACCAGCCTTGCTGGCCGCAGTACCAGGGCTTGTTGCCAACCCTTTGAGATCACCTGCCTGCTATTTCAGCTCTCCCCTCCCCCCCTTTTCCCACCTCATCTTCCTCCCCTGTCCCTAAAAGGACCCACAATCAATAACTCTTATCCCCCTCTTCACCCCCCCCCCCCCCCCTCCAACCCACCCCTTGAAGCCTGAAACCCTCCAGGCAGGCAGTCTCTCCCACCATGGCCGCTGATGAAGAGCCGTGGGCCCCAGTGACTGGGTCACCTTGGTTCTGAAACAGTGTGTCCTCTCAACATGGGTAGGGAAGTGCCCACCCCCACTCCCTCTCAAATGTACCCCCTTCCCCCACTCCCCCTCAATGTTCCCCCTCCCCCCCCCCCCCCCCCCCCCTTTTTACTACCCATCACTTGCGGAGAGGGGAGTAGATGTTAAGTTTTTAGTTTGTGATGTTATCATACATTTTCCTCCTGCTTACTCATGGAAGAGGACCAGCCATATGAACATGTATATATATGTGTGTGTGTGTGTGTGTGTGTGTGTGTGTGTGTGTGTGTGTGTGTGTGTGTGTGTGTGTGTGTGTGTGTGAGAGAGAGAGAGAGAGAATATTGATGTACATGATGTATCAGATGTTCATGTTTTCTTGCTTCAGTTTTGGATATCCAGATCCAGGCTATCTGAGACGTGTCACAGAAGAACTTGCAGCCAAAGGAATCACAGAGGAATTTGTGAAGCATTTCAAGGTTCCATTCTAAAGAGGTAAGGGAGTAAGTAGTACAGCAAGTCACAGGGGAAAAAGAGTGATAGGAAGATGCTTGGACTGAATTTAAATGAAAATCAGAGTTTGAAGAGAAAACCTTGTCATAAGGAGAGTGTTTTGGCCAGTATCACCACAGAACAGCTCTCTTTTAACCTTCTCATGCCGCTCTGAAGGACGGAGGGCAGACAAGGCAATTTGATTGGTTGGGGTCTTTTTCTTCTTCACTCACACTTCAGCATCATTTGGCCCTGCAGTCACCAGCCATGGGCTGGGGTCAACAGTGTGGTCTGGCCTGCAGTCACCAGACTTGGGTTGGGGTCAACAGTGTGGTCTGGCCTGCAGTGACTTGGGCTGGGGTCAACAGTGTGGTCTGGCCCTGCAGTCACCAGACTTGGGCTGGGGTCAACACAGTGTGGTCTGGCCTGCAGTGACTTGGGCTGGGGTCACACAGCGTGGTCTGGCCTGCAGTGACTTGGGGGGGTCAACAGTGTGGTCTGGCCTGCAGTGACTTGGGCTGGGGTCAACAGCGTGGGTCTGGCCTACAGTGACTTGGGCTGGGGTCAACAGCGTGGTCTGGCCTGCAGTGACTTGGGCTGGGGTCAACAGCGTGGTCTGGCCTGCAGTGACTTGGGCTGGGGTCAGCAGCGTGGTCTGGCCTGCAGTCATCAGACTTGGGCTGGGGATCAACAGCGTGGTCTGGCCTGCAGTCATCAGACTTGGGCTGGGGTCAACAGCGTGGTGGTCTGGCCTGCAGTGACTTGGGCTGGGGTCAACAGCGTGGTCTGGCCTGCAGTCATCAGACTTGGGCTGGGGTCAACAGCGTGGTCTGGCCTGCAGTCATCAGACTTGGGCTGGGGTCAACAGCGTGGTCTGGCCTGCAGTCATCAGACTTGGGCTGGGGTCAACAGCGTGGTCTGGCCTGCAGTCACCAGACTTGGGGCTGGGGTCAACAGTGTACCAGTGTGGCCTGCAGTCGCCAGTCTGTCCTTGAAATGAAAATCAGTGAGGTTGGTTCAAGGCCAAGGTGAAATAGGATTGAGGTCAAAGGGTGAGGTCACCTCATATAAATGATAGTCGTGACTTCCAGAATTCAGGCAGAGAAGAGCAAAAGACAGAAAGAAAACTCAGAGAGTTTGGTTGAATTCCGCCCCCTGCAGTGATACACATGCACTGTTGGGACTTCATTGCCAGCAGTGGAAGACCTGTGTCTGGCAGTTTTATCACCAGAGTAGGTGTAGGTGTAGAGTTGGGATGGTGCTGGTCAGTTTCTTATCATGTCATTACAACCTGCTGCTAATGTCAAGGAGGTATACATCTTCAGAGTTGCCTTCCCCTGGATTCAAATGAGGAAGAAGGTGGATGTTTAAGAGATCAGCAGGGGGAGGGGGGGGGGGGTAGAATCAGAACAAACTCAAAGGATGCTGTAGTTCATCGTGCATCTTCCCTGAGAGAGAAACGCAGTGTGTGGCTGAAGCAATGCCAGCGATGGCCATGTCGATGTGTGTGTGTGTGTGTGTGTGTGTGTGTGTGTGTGTGTGTGTGTGGTGGGGGGGAGTTTGTGTCAGAAACAGTGTAGAATTTGTTTTTGGGGTACAATCTGTTTACATGAACTTTTAGTCTGTTCAGCTAAAAACGCTCCTAAAGGAAAATGGTTGAAGAGTTTCATGTGTCAAGGGGTGGTATGGGAGAAAGCTGGCTGGATGCAGTGTCACAGTGACTTCTCTTTGCAGTGATGATGTTCCTGACTGATCAACGGACTGTCTCTTTGTTTCAGGAGGTGTTCGCCCAGTTCTTTGGAGGAGAGAAATGTGCACTCTCAAGAGACAAACAGTGTCAGACATCTGCATGATTTGCCTCTTACCTGGACATTGAAAATCTGCTGCTTTTTCCCCCTAATAGACGCATTTGTCTTGCTGCTCATTGTGGTGCCATGAAAAAGTGACAGTGCCAGTGCCATGAAAAAGTAACAGAGTTGAGTTCTTGTCAACACTACCTGTTGTCATATGATTTGTGCCATTGCAGTCAGCATTCTGTGCGACGTTTTCCACCTGTTATGCAATGACATTTTCAAACTTGATGCAACGAGTAGAAGTCTCAACTTTAGTTATTTCCCGCGCTAAAAAGATGTACTGCTGTTGGACTGGTGCGGATTGTGTTCATTGTAGAACGTGGAACATGTCAGCTATGTGTATGATTCACCTTGATGGTGTGTTTGTGGTCATGAGCACACCTGTTACATGAAAAAAATTTTTTTTTGTGGTCATATTCAACCAAAATGTCATCCTTCGGAAGATGTATTAACTTTGCTTGGCAGTTACACAATCTTTTTTTTCATGTTTACGTCAAAATGTGTATAAGATGTAGTAGTTAGTACATATCTCATGCCAGAGTTGCCATGTATTTCACTGACAATTGCTTTCATCATTCTTTTTCATGCCTAACAGTTAAGTAG
Organism: Conus betulinus; assembly: GCA_016801955.1. Classification (NCBI taxonomy): domain Eukaryota; kingdom Metazoa; phylum Mollusca; class Gastropoda; order Neogastropoda; family Conidae; genus Conus; species Conus betulinus. The sequence continues at coordinate 18,187 of JADBJO010022131.1, forward strand.
TGGGGGAAAACAAGTGCAGGTTAACAGTTCTTCCATCATCAATGCCTTTCTGGTCTGCTGCTGCTTTTTGATGATTTTTTGCTTTGTTTGCCTTTTGCTAGTCATCCACGCCTGTGTTCAGAGTCATTTCTGTAATGAATGATTCGTCTTGTGCATTTATTTCTAGAACTTTCATTTTAGTTTCAAATTATGACTCTAGTCTTGGCATGCAGGACACTGTGTAGTAAAGAGTGCCTCCATTGATTTCTTGAAATGAAATGTGTTTCACCTGCGTTGTAGGTAATGCATCTCAGAAAATATGGCACCTGTCTTTTACTACTGTGTCTGAAACAGCTGTCTACGCAAGGCTCACCAACGATGGCCATGATCAATCATTATTTGTGTCAGAAATACACCAGAATAGTGCAATGCAAAATGGCAAAAACTATATACCAAAGTTAGAAATGTAAAATGGTTTAAAGCAAAAGGTAGTATGAAATGCATGTAAGTCTAAAAACTAAACAAAAATACAGATAATATAGATTGCTATTACTATGATTATAATGAGACCTGATCTCGTTTGTTAGTCAGCTGGAACTCTTTTTTTTCTGAATTGGTGAGATTTTTGCCAGAGTGACTGTTTTCAACCCACCCAACTGTCAAGGTAGCCACCTTCCACCAGCAGGAATGATGTCTACAGCAGTGTACATGTGTTTGATTTGCATGTCATTCATTCATGTACACATTTGCATGTCAGTGTACATGTACATGTGTTTGATTTGCATGTCATTCATCCCACAGCAGTGTACATGTGTTTGATTTGCATGTGTTCATCCAGATGGCTGTTGATGGCCTGGTCTGTGTGGACAGACGGCATGGGCTTCAGTGTGCATGCATTTTTTTTTTTTTTTGCTGTCCCATCTTCTGTGCCACCTCAGTGGCAGTGCACCCACACCGCTGACACCCTGTCCACAGCCACAGCCAGTCAGTTCTGCCGCCACAGCCCCATCACCGGCAATCCATAGGGAGCAGTCGATGTCAAGTTGTCAAGAGACAACCCACCGGAGGAGACACTGCACTGTTGCTGAGTCACTTTGGTGGTGTTCAGTGGCGCCTGTTCTGATCCAACATATGCATACCACAACCCCCTTTTCTGTTCTGTATTTGATTACGTATTTAGTAGAACATGGTAGTGTCAGATAAAATTGGAATATTTCAGATGCTATTATAGTTTCAGATGCTGCTATTATTGTTTCAGATGCTATTATTGTTTCAGATGCTATTTTGACAAATCCACTTTTGAAGGTTTTCCAATTGGATATTTGTCACCAAAACACTATTGTCATCAAAACACCACTGTCTGTGTGTTTGACACACAGATGTTTTCAGACATTGTTTAGGTGCATTGTAGAACAAGACATTCTCATGCCTTTGTTGACCTTCACTTCATCTTATGTACCTGAGTTCTTTCTGACTGTAGTTTTAAACAAAAATAAGTGCCATGTTGTCTCCATAGTGAATGTATGCTTCCTGCCTAGGTTTTTACTCCATTGCCTAATTCATTTGATTTTTGTTTTCAATTTCAATGAAACTATTTGCGTGAATGTGATTTTCATGACTTGATAAAGGTGAAAGTGATAATGTGCCTGTGTGGGTATGGTTTGATGACATGATAAAGGTGAGAGTGATAATGTCTGTGTGGGTGTGATTTCATGACTTGATAAAAGTGAAAGTGATAATGTGTCTGTGTGGGTGTGATTTTATGACTTGATAATCAAGTCATAAAATCACACCCACACAGACACATTAGCACTTTCACTTTTATCAAATTAATAAAGGTGAAAGTGATGTGTCTGTGTGGGTGTGATTTTATGACTTGATAAAGGTGAAAGTGATAATGTATCTGTGTGGGTGTCATTTTATGACTTAATAAAGGTGAAAGTGATAAAGTGTCTGTGTGGGTGTGATTTTTTGAAAATGGTGTTATTTTTGAAAATGATAATGACAGTATTGGAAACTGCAAAAACACAAAAAGAAAGATGTGAGGGTACATGCGACTTTTGCGTTGTGTAGTGATGAGGACGCATCAAGTTGTGAAATAATTGACAGACTAAAATTGTTTTGTATATGTTCTTCGGTTATGGGAGGAGAGCATCTGTTGTAAAAAGTTAATGACCCAAATTTGTGTGAATTGGTGAACAAAATTGTCAGCAGTGTTCTGCAATTTTTCCCCCTTTTTTTTTTTTTTTTTCTAATCATAGTCTAAGCTCCACTCTTCATTGTTTAAATTATACCCCACCCCACCTCTGTCCTCAGAGCTACCTTTTTTTTTTTTTTTTTTTTTTTTTTTTTTTTTTTTTTTTTTTTTTAAAGAAGAGTGCCATTGCATTTGATTTTCTTGTGAATTCTGAGTTTATTGATATCAGGTTTTCTCAACTTGTACTGGCAATATTTATTTCTATGTCAGCTCTTGAACATGTATCTCTGGGCTTTTCCTTCTTCCATTTGTATTGTTGATTTTAATATGTCTTTTGTCCACATCTGTGGACATTGTAGTAATAATTTTGTACACATCATGATTAAATGTTTTGTTTGCATTGTACAAAGGCCTGTTTGGTTTATGTGCTGTATAACAACACTCCCTTTAGTAAGAATATATAATGTAAAATATTCATTCATGTGTTGGAGGTGTGTATGTGTGCATGCATGTGTGTGGTTGTCTGGGTATAACGTAATGTATTAGTTTTGCTCTGTTTTAAATGGATGATGAAGCTTCTGAAGTTAGGTTGAACTTTATATTATTTCATCTCTTTGTGATTTGGGAAAAGCTTCTAATTAGCTAGAAGGCAGCCATGAAGTAACATAACTGTTGCCTCCTCCCCCCTCCACATTTTCCCCCTAAACAAGTGGTCCATCAAGAAGCTTAAGCTGCCTTGCATTATGAGTTTTTTTTCTGCGTTGTCATTGTACCGTTAACTTCTCAGCAGAGGAATAGAAGACACATGAATTCAGGCAAAGTGGATTGAAAATAGGATTGAAGGGACCCCCCGTATGGGGGGGGGGGGGGGGGGGGGGGGGGGGGGAATAAATGACGACAAAGTATATTTACAAACATGAGTCCCCAAACTGACCTGTCCTGCTTTTTTACAGCTCTATATGACAAGAAAATACAGGGTTGTGTGTTTACTTTTTTTTTTTTTTTTTCTTTTTCTTTTTTTCTTTTTTTTTCCTCACATATACCCTTAGAATGTAAAGACGCCAGCGTACACCACCCATGTGTCTTGTGTTCAACATGCACACACCCAGGTATATGAACTGCAACCAGTGAAAATTTCCTTGATCCTAAAGGAAATTCAGCTTCATCTTCTGCATAGATCATCTGTTTGAGTGAGGACACCAAAGCAGGCATGGCTGTTCACCCTGGGCTGCCTGTCTCCAGGCTGACAACCCTGGCAGTTTGCCAACTGAGGCATGTTATGTACTTTAGCTACTGTCTTGCCAAGTAGAAAAGTGTCTTTACAGTATCTCCAGAAGCAAAGCAAGTTGGCGATACCTCGCAAGGACAGTGTGGGAATTCCTTGCCAGCAAGATACAATAGGGATCAGTGCATGGAATTCATGTTGAATTTAAACTGCAGAGTAACTTCTGTATTGGGCATTTTCAGGGATCTTTATTGCATCCGCTGAAAACAATCCTAGACGTTGCACTTTTTGTCAGTGTTTGTAGAGATGTATGGCTGGGGGGGGGGGGGGGGGGGGGGGGGGGGGGGGGGGGATCCTTTCACTTGCAGTTTTATTCATGATGGCACGTATTCCATTACCCCGGTTCCCGCCCAGGAGACTGATTTTAGGGAAAGGATGGGCTGTGTTGATAAGAAAATGTTCCTTGTCTGCCATTGATCAAGGGTGATATGCGTCGGTGAGCTTTTTCGCGTCGGCTTCAGAGTTTACCCTATTTAAGTTCACATCTGATTGGATCTAGACCTGGAAGACCAGTTTAGGGAAGAATATAATGAAATCAAATTCTGCCGACCTCTTCCTTATTATTCCATCTCTTTGGACACCCTCGCCTTCTCTGACTTCGTAGTTCAGAACAAAGTGCAAAGTAACTGATCAAGTGGCCTGCACACACTGGAATCGTCCAGATAACCCTGGTCTCAAATCAACTTGAAGGGAATGGAAGGTAGTGGAATGTCTCACATGAATAGGATCAAATCTTGTTTAACTCACTCATGTATGGATGCCGCATTTGGACTCCAAACAAACACAAAAAAAAAGCACACATGCACACACTCGCACTCACTCACTCACACACACACACACACACACACACACACACACACACACACACACACACACGTTATGTTAAAATATTGTGAGAAAATTGTTATCAAGTCCTGGAAATGACTTACTTTCAAATATATAACAATTTAATTCTCAACCATGATTTAGCCTGATCAAAATTCAAATGAACAGTGTTAGTCTTCTACTGAAAGAAAAATGTAAATGGACGTAGATATATATCATCATCACATCAGGTGGAACATGTTACATAAGACTTTGATGAAATATGGTTGGGGATGGTTGTGTGTTTTAAACTGTTAAGCTGCGTCTCAAGAAAAATATAACAAAGTTTACACAAATGATATAACCGATGATGTAAAATAATTTTACGTCTTTGAGTTCTGTGTAGTCACCAAAGTGTTATCGTTTGTGCAAAACACCACACTCACACGGCTGTTGAACGAAGCCAAACTGGACTTTGAACGTGGTACTTGAAGTGCTCATTGCTGTAGTGGATCTTCACACAAACATTCTTCATGAAGAAGTGGGCACCTCCATCAAAGCAGACATGGAACACTTTAATCTCCCAGCCGCATCTCCAGCAAATCTCGTATCCGTCTTCAAAACCATGTTGGTACACAACGTCATCTATCTATATGGAAAGATCAAACGACGGAGGTTTAAGCCGCACTGGACACTGGACACACGGCTCCAGGTATGGTCAGCATGTACATGGCTCGGACTATGGAAAAATACTGATGTCAACCAGGGTCTGGGACGGAGAATACAATGTGGAAGAGGTTTATAAATTATATGGCGATACAGCGGACAACAGAAACCTCTTCATTCTCTACATCCTCACCCTAAAGTTCACTACAGAGTGGAGGACAAACAACATCTACTATCTGGACATCAGCCTCACCATCAAAGCAGGCACACTTATTATTGACCTCCACTTGAAACCAACACACAACAGGAGCCTGTCATTCAATGGCTGCCGCCCCAGTATCCTTTATTTACCGTACCTGAGAATCACACGGATCTGCTCAGGTGGAGAGACGTTTTTAAAAAAAAAATATAAGAACAAACAAACAAACAAAAAAGAGGCTTCACGGATAACATGCTCAAATGAGCGAGAAATAGAGTACCTAGCATAAACAGCCGAGAAGACAGCCTCAAGTACAAGAGAAAAAGAAGAGTACCTAGCACAGACAGCCGAGAAGAAAGCCTCAAGTACAAGAGAAAAAGAAGTACCTAGCACAGACAGCCGAGAAGATAGCCTCAAGTACAAGAGAAAAAGAAGAGTACCTAGCACAAACAGCCGAGAAGATACCCTCAAGTACCAGAGTAAAAGACCAACCACCATGTGACAGACAGTATCACACACCAACTGCAAATCCTTCCTTTAGAAGGCTGGCTGCTGGCCCCAGGTCCTTTCTGAATTCCAACTCTAGAACTGAAACAAGATGCAAAGCATATAAGCGTACTCCCAGTTTATCTTGAATACGCGTGATATATTCCATAAAGAGTAAAAACCGTCTTGGGCTGGTGTAACCATTAGTAATGGCTATTCTGGTAAACATCGGCCATCATCTGTGACCTATAATGAACATACTTACAAATTTTCAGAAAGATCGGCCTATAACTTTCTGAGATTTTCCATCAAGAAGAAAACCATTATGGGCTGTTAGTAAATAACGGTAAATTAAACGTCGGGCATGATCCGTGACCCATAATGAACATACCTACAAATTTTCAGAAAGATCGGCCAAGTACTTTCTGAGACATTTCATATAAAAAAAAAAAACTATTATGGGCCGTTGCAGCCGTCAGTAACGGCTACAACGGTAAACTAAAACGTCGGGCATCATCCGTCGCCCGTAATGGACATACCTACAAATTTTCAGAAAGTTCGGCCAAGTACTTTCTGAGATATTCCATAAAGAAGAAAAACCATTACGAGCCGATATGGCCGTTAGTAACGGCAATAACGGTAAACTGAAACATCGGGCATCATCCGTAAGCCATAGTGAACATACCTGCTAATTTTCACAAAGATCGGCCAAGTACTTTCTGAGATATTCCATAAAGAAGAAAAACCGTACGCGTTACAGGCCGTTACAGCCGTTAGTAACGGCTATAACGGGGTAAAGTAAAACATCGGGCATCATCCGTGACCCATAATGAACATACCTGCTAATTTTTCAGAAGATCGGCCAAGTACTTTCTGAGATATTCCATAAAGAAAAAAACCGTTGTTAAGGCCGTTACAGCCGTTAGTAACGGGCTACAACGGTAAACTAAAACATCGCTCATTATTCGTGACCCATAATGAAGATACCTGCTAAGTTTCAGAAAGAGCGGCCAAGTACTTTCGGAGATATTCCATAAAGAAGAAAAACCGTTACAGCCGTTAGTAACGGCTAAAAACGGGCAAACTAAAACATCGCTCATTATTCGTGACCATAATGAACATACCTAAATTTTCAGAAAGATCGGCCACATACTTTCTGAGATATTCGATAAAGAAGAAAAACCGTTTACATATAAAACATCAGGCACCATCCGTGACCCATAATGAACATACCTGCTAATTTTCACAAAGACCGGCCAAGTACTTTCTGAGATATTCCATAAAGAAAAAAAAACCGTTACAGGCTGTTACAGCCGCTAGTAACGGCTTTAACGGGGTAAACTAAAACATCGGGTGTCATCTGTGACCCATAATGAACATACCTGCTAATTTTCAGAAAGTTCGCCAAGTACTTTCTGAGATATTCCATAAAGAAGAAAAACCGTTACACGCCGTTACAGCCGTTAGTAACGATTATAACGGTAAACTAAAACACCAGGCATTATTCGTGACCCATAATGAACATACCTACAAATGTTCAGAAAGATCGGCCACGTACTTTCTGAGATTTTCCATAAAGAAGAAAAACGTTACACTACAGCCGTTAGTAACGGCTATAACGAGGTAAACTAAAACATTGGGCATCATTTGTGACCCATAGTGAACGTACCTGCTCATTTTTACAAAGATCGGCCAAGTACTTTCTGAGATATTCCATAAAGAAGAAAAACCGTTACAGGCCGTTACAGCGGTAAACTAAAACATAGGGCATCATCCGTGGCCCATAATAAACATACCTACAAATTTTCAGAAAGATCGGCCCAGTAGTTTTGTCTGGAGCGAGTGGAACACATTTTGACCACGGACACACAGACAGACACACAGACAGCATTTCTTCGTTCCCATTCTAAAGTACTCCCTGTTCTATAAGAAGGGAGTACAAAAAAAAAGAAAAAACAACAAAAACAAAAGCTACCCCTGAGCCCCTCATCGTCAGGGAGAGAAACTGCAGAAAATCGCCAAGTTTCCTGGCGCCCAGAAATCTCCATAAATGTGGACCTGGACAACAGCAACAGCAACAGGTATCACAGGTATCACAACGCCCACCAGAATCACGCAGACACAGAGGTGAGCCGTAAATAATCAACACCGCGACAACGACTGCAAGGCAGACGTGAGGCATAGCTTCTGGATGTCTGGATATGAACCAACAGAGGACATAAGACAGACGCGAGGCTTCTGGATGTGAACCAACAGACAGAGGACATAAGACAGACGCGAGGCTTCTGGATGTGAACCAACCAGGAACAGACAGGGTAACAGTAGGGTAGGGCAGAAGGAGGACTGACAGAGAAAAGGCCGGTGTGACCCGAACATGTTGATTTCCCTCCCATACCCAGAGGTAAAAAATGTAAGCTGTGACAGGTGGTCTATGCTCATTCATAAGTTTCACTTTAAAACCAGTGTCTAACATACTCTACATATTATCGGAAATCTATTAAGCTTGAAATTAGTATCACAAGACCAAACACACAGTTTTGGAAATGAATTCATGTCCAGAGCTTTCGGGGCTGTGATGCCCCTTCATCAGTTGCCATTTTATTTGCTAAAGTCGTCATCATGGTACGCGTAAAATACGTCACAGGCCGAGAGATTTAAAAAAAAAAAAAAAAAAAATACGTCACGGCACAGTGTGATGGCATAAGGAGACTGGCTGAGTATGGGATGGAGAGAGGGAGGGAGGGGGGAGTGATGGAGGGTGCGAGGGATAGAGAGAAGGAGGGAGGGAGGGAGAGGGGATGGGTGGAGGGAGGGATAGAGGGAGGAGGAGAAGGAAGAGGGGGGATGAGAGAGGGGGATGGGATGGGGGATGGAGGGAGGGAGGGAGGGGGGGAGGGAGGGGGAAGGAGGAGGGAGGGGAGGGAGGAGGAGGAGTAGGAGGAGGAAGCTTAAGCTTGCCATAAAGCAAATAATTCGGGGTATGGTTCTTTGAATTATAAAAATCGCCAATAAGTGTGTAATTTCTTTCTCTCATCATCCCTTCTTCAAACCCAAATCTCAGCACCATTCTGACTATAGGCTGAATCTGCTGGCATCCGATAACTTTAATCAGAATAATTTAGTTTTCGAACGTATACAATGGGTTTCAAAACGGAGTGACTGAGGGCGGAAAATGAAGCAAAATGATGCAAACGAAGCAAAATCTGGAAGAGACGGGGATAGTTTCCGCCGCCAAGGACACAGACGAACCAGAGATGTAGTCCTGTACTCTGTGTCCTTGGCGGTAGACTGTACAATGGGCTTCAGTTAGACGCAGAAGTTCGCTTCAAACTTTTAAATACCGCAAGCCGCTGTTTTTTTTTGTTTGTTTGTTTGTGGTTGTTTTTTTTTTTTTTTTTTTTTTTTTAAGCAAATGAAACACACTTGGTTCTTCTTAAACGAGTTGATTATTCTTTCACACATGCGCGCGCATTCACAGACATTGTTGGTCAATTTAGTAATGGGAGAAAACAAGCGCAGACTGTAAATTCCTCCCTCATTGTCTTAATAATAATTTTGCAAAGGTTCGAGGTGGAAAATGTCATGCGGTAAAAAAAAACATGGCAAGACTAGATATATATTTGAAATGTGACAGCCTTCTCTGGAAGTCTAGGGAGTTCATCGTCTATATTTGAAATGTGACAGCCTTCTCTGGAAGTCTAGGGAGTTCATCGTCTATATTTGAAATGTGACAGCCTTCTCTGGAAGTCTAGGGAGTTCATCGTCTATATTTGAAATGTGACAGCCTGCTCTGGAAGTCTAGGGAGTTCATCGTCTATATTTGAAAAGCCTCTCTGGAAGTCTAGGGAGTTCATCGTCTAAGCTGTTTTAAAGACAAATCTGTTCATGCTGCCTTCTCCCAGACCTTTCCTCAGCTGGATCAGACCATGGCTCCCCAGAAATAAATTAATTGTTATTTTGCTGTCCACAATCAGACACTCATTACGACGACACGAATAATTACGACTGTATGTCCTTGGCATCAAGTAGAGATATAGCTCAGTCTACAATTCCATGGTGTTCTCACCAGCAAAGGTTCAAAAACGGAATCCAACAGTACCCCCAAAGCAACCAGTGAAGGGTAGACGTAAAACGAAAAGAAAGTGTGGTAAAGAAACAAGCTGCGGAAAAACTAAAGTCACATGTAAAATATAAGGGCAGATCTTTGAGCCTATCCAGTTCACTGGGCGGGCGGGCTGAGCCTGCAACCCTGGTTGCGAATCTGCCTAGGAGAAGGAAATCTCTTGTTCCAAAACCCGGGTGGATGGGACCCGGCAGCCTTGGCAGGCCAATCATCTAGGACAAGGAACAAGTCTGATGCTAAACCCACGAAGTGCCTAGGAGCGCTGGACAGACTAGACTGGGAGCGCGAAGACCCTGGGTCCATGGACGCCCCAGCATCCAGCATCCGTGCCCCGGCCATTGGATGAATGGCTCCGCTGCCTTGTGGACGCCCTCGGGAGAAGGAAAGGCTATGGGAGTAAACCCAGAGAGAAAATCCGGAGTGGAGCCCCTAAGGCGGTTGGATGTCAACTTCTGACTTCTTTCCGGCAGCTCC
>JADBJO010022132.1:5000-17500 GCA_016801955.1 Conus betulinus
CACACTAATTGGCACCGTACACGACGGGAGAGCACTGTAAGGGAAATCACTCTGGTTTCTGAAACAGACGACACGATGGACGAAGAGAAAGAAGAAACATCGGACACGAACACTGAGCTGAAGCAGCTTGCAGAAACCATTTATGGTAGGTAAATGCAACAGTGAAAGTGACAGACATAGTTCGTGCCTTTGTACTCGTTCGTAGTCGTACTTTATTCGGTATCCGTTGATTAAAACTAGCGAACCTGGAGTCAGGGGTACGCAGTCTTTCTACTCGCTCGCTGACGAAAAATGACTTTTAAGTTTTATCCCGGACGTCGCGTTTTCTTATTTCTGGCGAAGGTCAAAGTGAATTTAATGAGAAAGAGCTTGAAATGCTCCACGAATGCCAAATCGACACAAGTTATCATACTTTAAACGATCCGGGAAAGAAAGTGCCGTTTATATGGGGGGGGGGGGGGGGGGGGGGGGGGGGGGGGGGGGGGAGAGTCTCAAAGGCACAGAATGTTGCGTTTTGACATTTTCAGTGTAACAAACCAAATGTTAAGTGCTGGACTCCTTGTGAAGCAAAAAGTCAGACTTGATAGCACACAGTTTCACTTTCAATCACATTTTGTTTCACAAACAACATGATGGGGGAGTAAGAAGATGGAAATGTTCCTAGTTATTGCAAGGGATGGAGGAAAACAAAAAAAGAGCAGTACTTTTCAGCATTGTAGTGGTTGCCGGCATTGAAAGCCACACAAATGTTGGCAGTGAGCCAGTTGTTGGGGAGAACGGTAAATGACACTCATGTTGCTGGCACAGATCTTGAATACTGTGCTTGGGATGGCGTTGGGCCTTATGTGGTTTGAGGTCCCAAAGCAGTTTGGCGATTCCAGCCATGCTGATCTTGATTTGCTGAAAATGTGGAGATAGGGAGGCAGTGTCAGGCAGCAAGTCATCTGCATCTCTTTTGATAATTGACTTAGATTGTTTTTCAGCAGAACAGAGGCTTTGATGGAAACATCACAAAGCAACATTCTATTCTACCTTCTCTGGTGGTGAGAACCCTGTTTTGTCCTTCTTGCTGGCCTTCACAAAGCTTCATAATGGCTTGGAGTTATTCTTTTCATGACCCTACTGGATTGTTCAGTTGACAAACTTCCATTTTGCTCACTTGATTACCCGATTCTGGAGAGTTCTGTATGCTGACCAGATACTGAACGACATTGCATGTTGATATAGTTTTTTGCTTCAGCCGGAGGAGTCTCCTAATAGATGACTTGATCCACAGTAGATGGGGTGCTGTCCCTTGACATCACCTGGCAGACATTGAAGCTCATGACCTGCTGGAGGGAGGATTTGAAGATGGACCCAGAGGTTCTCCACCCTACAGCTGTGTTATGCTTCTGCTGTATGAGCTGTGCTGCTGTGTCAAGACTACGTATATTATGTTATCACTGTGTGTGTGTGTGTGTGTGTGTGTGTGTGTACAGGCATGGATGTGCATGTGTGCATGCACGCGTACATTTGTGTATTTATTTCTATGACTGTATGTGTGTTTATGGCATTGTGTGTGTGTGTGTGTGTGTGTGTGTGTGTGTGTGTGTGTGTGAAGCCAAGTTTTTCTGGTTCAGAAACACTTATATCATTCTGATTGGGGGGGGGGGGGAGGATTGGGGGGGGGGGGGGGGGAATCTCACCATCGTTTCCGTACAGCAAGACGGCAAGCTAAGCTTCATGGTGTAGGAGATGCAACTCAAGTGCAAGGGTTGCGAAGACAGACAAGTATGGACGTAGGTGTGAATTACGATCATCAGTGTGATGTTCGATGTATGAAGGGAAAAAGGTAAAACTGTTAAAAAGCTGATGTTACAACTTTAATCATATGGCTGAGGTGAGTAGATGTTGACAGTTTTGAGTCAGGCAGATTATCTGAGTCTGGCTTCTTTGGTCACACACAGACCCTCAGACCTAATTATCCATGACACATTTTGAACTATTCAAAATATTCATATGAATATTTATATTTTCGTCTAAAACCTGAACTGTTTCATCAAATTTTTTTGTTTTTGTAATATGGGCAAATCCTCATCCAATGATTCTGCTCTCCCAGAACCCATATATTTCACAAAATGTTTACGATGCCACCTGCACTGGTGATGATGTGCATCTTCCAGGACTTTGACTCTACACAGACAAAGCCTCGGTAAAGTGTTTGGGTGGTGAGAGAGCCACCTCAGCAAGAGTGTGCAGTCAGAAGTGAAGTCTGGAAAAGGTTAAGTGAAGAAGTCATTACGCAGCCTTCATTTCTGTTGTCAGCAGCCAGGTTTACTGAATTCTGATCACAGTAAAAGTGTTTTGATCACAGATGGGATGACACTAAGGATGGTGTGTGGATGAAGTGAGCAACACTGGCAATGAGGACAGGTCCACGAGGCAGACTGCCTCAAGGTGAAGGGTCTTTCTGATTGCAGACATGATCCGTGACGTTCACGATCCAGAGAAGCCAGAGACATTGGAGGAACTCAATGTCGTGAGTGAGGAGGGCGTCAGGGTCACGCGTCTGCCGGACGGCCAGACGCTGGTCACCCATCGAGTTTGTTCCCACAGTGCCCCATTGTTTCTCTGGCTTCCATCATCGGTAACTGAAACATTTCCTCACTGTAACAAAGTCTGTGGCAATTCAATTGTTGTGTTGTGTCTGGTAGCTGAAATATTTCATTACACTATAACAAAGCCTGTGCCATTTCAATTGTTGCCTTGCTTACAGGACTGTGGCGTTGTGTTGTTTTGGGTGCTTAACTTATCCTGGAACATGGAGTAGTAAAGCCTTTTTTCACATCTTACTGGTGCTTATGGTAATTATGCCAGCATGTCTCATTGTCCTTCTATTATAGGTTTGTCTGTACATCTTAAGTGTGTTTGCCATGGCCATAATCGTTTTAATGCATTTTCCTTTTTGATCAAATTCAAACACTGTATGAAAGCTGTGTTTCAAACTGTGATATTTTTTCCCTTTTTCCACCAAATCTTGAGCATTGGTCTGCATGATGTCTGGAGAAAACAACAGCAACAATTAAAAGCATGGGTTCAGCTTTCAAAATTATGGCTTCATGTAAGAGAAAGAAGAAAACAAAACAAAAAAACCTCCAAAAAGCAAAATTAAAAGGCGGCTGTACGTTTACAAAATTCTGCAGAAAAAGAAGAAAAGATCTTTGTCGTTAACAAAGCAGGGAGAAAACAGTGGCAGTACCTTCCACATGATAGCAAAGTCACTATGAGGGCTGAATGGTTTGCTGCTTATAATGGGTAGAGTGGATCAGAGCAGGCACCACTGAACATCATCAAAGCAGCGCAGCACCGTGAGCAGTGTCTCCCCACGCTGATGTCACTCTGGGGGCATAGTGGCTTGCTGCCTGTATTGGATCAGAACAGGTGCAGCTGAATAATCTCAGAGCGGCTCAGCATCAGGGCAGTGTCACCCTATGGCACTGTCATTGTAAGGCTGTGTATGTGGTTTGCTGTCTGTGCTGGATCAGAGCAAGCAAGCTGAAAATCATCAGAGTGGCTGAGCATCAGTGTAATGTCTCCAAATGGGATGACTACTAACAACCATCTAAAAATTAGTGGCTCCCTTATTAAGCACTGATGATGCTGAGATAATGACGCTGGTTGTTAGTGTATGTGGAAATGGGAACGAGCAGCGAAAGGCTGTAGGTACTAAGAAGGCATAAAACATGAGACCAAAAAATGAAATTCTGAATAACCCATGTGGATGGAGCATTTTTGTTTTGTTTTGTTTGTTTGTTTGTTTGTTTCTGCTATTTCATCTTCATCTTCCCTTCATGGCATTAACCCCGTGCTCCTCATTCCAAGTTTTCCACATTCAACCACATGGTATTTCATCTTGTCACGTCTCCAGCACCACAAGCCACACACACAAGGAGCAATCAGTATTAGGTCATCATGAGGCAACCGACCAGGGGAGACACTGTGCTTCCACTTTGTCATTTCAGTGGTGTTCATGGGCACCTGTTCTGATTTACCATGGGCACTTGTTCCGATCTAGCTGAGGACACTACCTACCATGCCTCTATGATGACAATAACGACTTAGTCATGCAGCCAGCATGAGCGAGTGTTCTCCTCAGGGGAATGTTAGCACAGTGTATGACTGGAGCTTTCCCAGCCGCTGCACACTGTCAGCTTCACAGCACCAACCATCCCTGTGGGCAGGTAACCCAGACTGTTGTTCCTGAAGGGCTCACAGGATCACACTTGGTCTTGTGAGAGTCGATATTGTGATAAATCAGCATTCAGTTCAGTCAATGTCTTTTTATTTTCCTGGGCAAAGTCAGCATTTGTATGGCTTAATTTTGACAGCCCAAGTTTTCATCACCAAAGTCTCACTTTGGTGTAAGTCGACATTATTCCCCCCTCCTCATATCTGTATAAATCAACAGACAGTGCTTACCCCTCCTGATATCTATATAAATCAAGGGACATTATTTATTTCCCCCTCCTCATATCTAAATAAAATCGGCAGACATTATTTCCCCCACCTCATATCTATATAAATGGACAGACATTACTTCCCCCTCATATCTATATAATTAGACAGACATTATTTCCTCTCCCCCTCCCCTCATATCTACATAAATCAACAGACATGATTTCCCCCTCCTCATATCTATATAAATGGACAGACATTACTTCCCCCTCCTCATATCTATATAAATGGACAGACATTATTTACTCTCCCACCTCCCCCGACCCCTCCCCCCCCCCTCTCCCCTCCTCATATCTACATAAATCAACAGACATTATTTCCCCCTCCTCATATCTGTATAAACTGACAGATATTCTTTCCCCCTCCTCACACCTATGTAAATCGACAGACATTATTTCCCTTCCTGATTTCTATGTAAGTCAACATCTGTTTGAGTCCACTGCATTCTAGCAGTGCTGTCAAGTTCACAGACTAGCAGGTTCTGATAAACAGGTAAAAGCAGTCTCTTGCCTTCAACATAAAGAACATAAACATCTAAAGCTTTTCATTTGTCTGTTTATTTGAATCTTAGATTGCTTGTTTGTTTTTCTTTCTTTCTTTTTTTTTTTTGACGAACAAAGTACACAAGACACGATGCATTTCGACCTCTTGGGTCTTCTTCAAGTGAAAACAAAATACGTAACATTTAACATTTAGGACAGTACAAACAAAGAACGAAGAGCGACTTATCTGATGTCCATGACCATCGCCTCACTCATCCCCTCCCTTCACGCAACAACAACCCCCCCCCCCCCCCCCCCCCCCCCCCCGGCCCTCTTCCTCTCCCATAATCCCTCTTGTCATTTCCTTCGGTCAGCCATTCTTCACAGCTTACCACATGGACATCAGATAAGTCGCTCTTCGTTCTTTGTTTGTACTGTCCTAAATGTTAAATGTTACGTATTTTGTTTTCACTTGAAGAAGACCCAGAGGTCGAAATGCATCGTGTCTTGTGTACTTTGTTCGTCAATGTCCTCGGCGGAAACTAACCCCCACCCTTTCTAAACTTTGTCAGTCGCTCCATTTTGAAATAGGTTGTTGTGTGTGTTGAAATGTCATATGGAACTTCCTTTTAGCTTGGTCTTTTACTATACAACCCCTATATGCCATACAATACATACATGTGGGAAGGAAAGCCAAGTTGGTTGTGGGATAAGTGGAATGGGAACAAACTTTCAACAGGCATATCCAACTGTCCAGCTTCAACAGTGTATATTTTCTTTTACTTTTTTGTTTCAGGCCTAAGTTTACGAAGAAAAATTGAGAAGACATTTCAGAAAAATTCAAGGTAAGTTTTAGAATTTTCTTTTGTCCTTTTTATTTTTTCATTAATTTTTTTTTTAAGGATATAGGTGGGGCAGATGAGGCCGATTTGGAAGATATCTTAGTAAGTACAAGAAAAGGTGAATGCCATACATCCTCCTATACTAATGCTTTAAACATGAATCAGTGATGTAGGAAACTTGCTGTCA
Organism: Conus betulinus; assembly: GCA_016801955.1. Classification (NCBI taxonomy): domain Eukaryota; kingdom Metazoa; phylum Mollusca; class Gastropoda; order Neogastropoda; family Conidae; genus Conus; species Conus betulinus. Next base: position 11,006 of record JADBJO010022132.1, read on the forward strand.
AAGTTCACCACATCTGCTAATAATGTTCTTCGTACCTGGGATAGTTTGAAATATAAATTATCTGAATGTTCCACTAAATTTCAGTGCAATTTCTGGTGGTGGTTTGATGGGTCAAGAGTACCTTATGTGGTGCTTATTTGCGTTACATGTTTGTCACGTACTGGTAATATTGACACTAATCTTGCACAGTGGAAAGAAAATTACATTGATTATGCTTGGGGTGAAAAAGAAAAAAAATGTTTAGCTTTGTGTTTTGGGTTGATGGGTATAGTGCAGTATGTTTGCTTGAAATAAGCAAACTGCCACTTACAACTGATTGCTACACACATATACAGCATTAACTGATACGCTTATATGTAGCAGTAACTGATAGCTACACTCATATACAGCAGTAAGTGATTGCTACACTTGTATACAACAGTAACTGATTAGTAGATGTAGCCATCCATCTATACATCGGTAATTGATTGCTACACCTAGATACAGCAGTAACTGATTGCTACACCTATATACAGCAGTGACTGATTGCTACACCTGTATACAGCAGTGACTGATTGCTACACCTGTATACAGCAGTAACTGATTGCTACACCTGTATACAGCAGTAACTGATTGCTACACCTGTATACAGCAGTAACTGATTGCTATATTTAAATACAGCCGTGACTGATGGATACATTCATAGACAGCAGTAACTGATTGTTACTCCTATATACAGCAGTAACTGAGTGATACACTTATATGCAGCAGTAACTGATTGCTACACTTCCATACAGCAGTAACTGATTGCTACATTTGTGTACGGTAGTTACTGATTGCTACCCTTGTACACAGCAGTGACTGATGAGTATACTTAATACTACAGTGACTGATTGCTACACTTGTAAACTGCAGTAACTGCAAGCAAAAATTTAAGACTGTTTTCCTTGTCAGTGAGTCCAGTTAAGCCGAAGTCTATGTGAGTTATGATATATTTTGTTTGTTTGTTTTTGTTTTGTTTTGTTTTTTTCTCTGCTATAAGGTAAAGAGAATAATTGGACACTTCAAACATCACAGTAGGGGACTTTGAAATTCAGAAGCACAGACATGTTCGTAGACCACAATGCAGCGAGAACTCTGGTCTAAAGACCTGCACAGATGGACTGTAAAGAAGGCAGTCCACTGCAAAGGGGATGAATGAATAATTCAGAAAGAACCAGTGACAATCCTGACAGGTCAGTAAGTGATCAGAGGAAGCCAACTGTGTTCAGTAGTTATCCTAGTAGACTGCATTTACCATGAACTGCTTGTGAATTCAGCTTATATGATTATCTTCTTGCATGTTCCACTTGTTTGCCATCTCCATTTGTTCATTTCAGCAGTTGGAACACATTTCTTTTGTGAGGTACCTTAAACAAAGCCCATGAGAATAATTCAAAAAAAGACTTTAAATACACACGGCACACAGGTCATGACACACATGTGTTCATACCTCACTTCATGTCTTTCTGTCCTTCTCTGTTCATCTGCCTGTCTACCTGTCTGTCTGTCTGTCTGTCTCAGTCTCTCTCTGTTGTACAAACAGGTACAGAGGAAATCACACCTGTACAAATGCATATGTATCCAGACATAAACACATGCACTCACAAGCACAAGCGCACACACACACACACATGCATACACATGCGCATACACGCACGCACACGCGCATGTTCGCATGCACGCAAGCACACGCACACGCACACGCACACACACACACACACACACACACCGTAATCTCCTCCTTGTCTCCCCTTCACACACACTCGCTTAACCTCTTCTTCCTCTCCCCCTTACACTCTCTCTCTCTCCCCCCCCCCCCTCTCTCTCTCTCTCTCTCTCACACACACACACACACTTAGACACACACACACACACACATTTCTCTCAGCTGTGGTATGATTATGTTGACACCAGGTGGATATCTTTATCAAGGAAGGCACCCACCAGACTGCAGACGAAAGTAAGCACACTCTGGTCCATGATTGGACCTTTTTTGTTCACAGGTAGTGTCATGTAGAAATAATGCATTGTCTGTGTTCAGAAGATTGCTCTTTGGAAATACTGTGTTCCGAATTATGGCCGACCAATTCATCATTTTGAAAAGAAGTGATCAGTCACAAGCTAATTTCTGCATGGTCAAGAGATACAATCTGTATTAAGAAAACTTTGATTATGAATAGAGGCATCATTTTGCTTTGTTTGAATGGCATCATGGTGACAGTATGTACTATAACGTATGTAATGTCATGAATAAGCAGCTAAAAGTATTTCTGAAAAAGGGTTAATCACAACACTATGGCCCCACTGGAAAAAGGTGCATACATACTCAATGAATTTGTTAAACCCCTGTTGTGACCCTCCCACAGACACAGACAATTCAGGCTGTTAAGCGTAAAGGCAACAGCCTGAATAGCATTCAGGTGCAGCAGCTGCTTTATCAGTCCATAAATATGCATTGAACCACCAAGAAAGTGAGTTAACTTACACAGAACTTCCATCTTCACTGGAGGCTAAATAGAGCTGAATAGTGCAGTTGATTGAACATTTCTTAAACACTTCGATTATTTTTTGGGGGGATGTTTTCTTTAACTACTTACATATGTAAAAACAAAACAAAACATGAAGCTTAGCAAGAATAAGTAAATTCTCGAGGGTTGTCCAAGTATCAACAACCTGATTGTGCATCACATTTCTTTAAAAATTTGGTATGTTGAAACAAAATCATTTTGCAGTGTAAGCTTATGAAAGAAATTGCTAACCTTTGGGGTTCAAGAGATAGTAGGGTAAATAAAATGCACCTACTGTTGAAGCAGATGAGCCTAAACTGGGCAAACTCTAGAGGCAGCCTGGACTGTAAATTCAAAAAGGTTGAAAAGTTTAAAACGGCGGGGAATTTGTCGAGAGCTGTGCCAAAAATGGACTCGAAGATGACAATGTTCCAGAAAAAAAAAGTTTTGAAAGGAGAGAGTATTTGTTAGCAAAAATCTGGACAAAGACGAAATATTCCGTAAAAATACATCTTTGAAGGGTTAATGTTTTGTAAGTAGGTAGGTCTAGACTGGACCAAGAGAAAAATGTTGCTGGAAGAGTCGTCTTTAAAAGGAGGTAATCTCAGTTGCTAGGTATTTGTATGACAGACAAAGTTGAAAATGCTCCCAGAGGGGTAATCTTTTTAAAACAAGGAGGTCTTTGTTGCTAAGTAAATGTAGAACAGACAAAAGACAAAGGTAACAAACAAGTAGGATAACTCTTGATGAGATTTTTACATGCCCATAACTCTAAACAAACTCTGCTTACAACACAGAATCTCCTTACACACAAAACCAACACAGATCCTACAGAATAAGCAAGGAGACACCGCCTGCTTGTTTGGTATATACTGTATACTCTTCCCTGCCTTATATAAGATTTTCAAAAACAAGTCATCGTTGAAAGGAGAAAGTGTTCGCTGCGAAGTGAATGACAAAAGCCAGAAATGTTACAGAAAACCAAGTCTGTGAAGGAGGGAGTCTTTGAGAGCAGGGTCTTTGTCAAAGGAAGTTTCACTCAGTCGTCTTTTTCCTTTATTCTGTGTTGGTTATTTTATTTGTTTCACTGTATTGCCTTTTTTTTACCTTTATTGTGTGTTGGTTATTTATTGTTTCACTGTATCGTCTTTTTTCCTTTATTGTGTGTTGGTTATTTGTTGTTTCACTGTATCGTCTTTTTCCTTTATTCTGTGTTGGTTCTTTATTGTTTCACTATATCGTCTTTTTTTCCTTTATTCTGTGTTGGTAATTTATTGTTTCACTGTATCGTCTTTTTCCTTTATTCTGTGTTCGTTATTGTTTCACTGTATTGTCTGTGTTCTTTATTCTGTGTTCATTATTTATTGTGTGTCTGTATTGTCTGTGTTCTTTATTCTGTGTTCGTTATTTATTGTGTCACTGTATCGTCTTTTTCTTTTATTCTGTGTTCTTTATTGTTTCACTGTATTGTCATTTCCTTTATTCTGTGTTCTTTATTGTTTCATTGTGCCGTCAGTTTCCTTTATTGTGTTGTTATTTATTGTGTCACTGTATCGTCCGTTTCCTTTATTGTGTTTGTTGTTTAGTTATTGTTTCACTGTATTGTCTTTTCCTTCATTCTGTGTTCGTTATTCATCGTTTCACTGTATCATCTTTTTCCTTTATTCTGTGTTCGTTATTTATTATTTCAATGTATCGTCTGTTTCCTTTATTCTGTGTTCGTTATTTATTATTTCACTGTATCATCTGTTTCCTTTATTCTGTGTTCGTTATTTATTATTTCACTGTATCGTCTGTTTCCTTTATTCTGTGTTCGTTATTTATTATTTCACTGTATCGTCTGTTTCCTTTATTCTGTGTTCAGTATTTATTGTTTCACTGTCTCGTCATTTTCCTTTATTTTGTGTTTGTTATTGTTTCACTGTTATCATCTGTATCCTTTATTCTGTATTGGTATATTTGTTGTTTTACTGTATCATCTTTTTCCTTTATTCAGTTGTCGTTATTTATTTTATTTTCATGCTGGTCTGGTTGCTGTGGGCAGTCAACAAGCAGATCAACGACAAGGAGAGAATATCAGCTGCCATGGAGAACCGCAACCTGCGAGAGTTGGTGGACAAATGCACGGAGGATGGGGATCGATAGGGCACAACAATCTCCTGTTGCACCAGCTTTTGTTGCTCTTCCTGGGGTGTAGAGGTGGTGTGTCATGTCGAGTCAGATTGTCAGTTTGAGAAGTGAAAGGCTGTGAAATCTTTTGTGTGTGTGCTGTGTGTGTGTGTATTTGTATGCTGTCTATGTGCTATATGTGTGAGAATGTGTGTGTGTGTGTGTGTGTGTGTGTGTGTGTGATTTCATAGTGCTAAACTCATATTAGGTGTGCATAGATGACTGCCCAGCATAAACCATTCTTAGTGTGTGCAGACTCTTTCTCTGTTGGAGGCCAACATAGGTGGTAGGGGATCATTTTTCTTTCTTTTTAACAAACTGTGTTCCCAATTTTTACCTTTTTTCTTCATTTTAACAAACTGTGTTCCCAATTTTTACCTTTTTTTCTTTCTTTTTAACAACTGTGTTCCAATTTTTACCTTTTTTTCCTTTCTTTTTAACAAACTATGTTCCCAATTTTTACCTTTTTTTTTCTTTCTTTTTAACAAACTGTGTTCCCAATTTTACCTTTTTCTTTCTTTTTTTTAACAAACTGTGTTCCCAATTTTTTACCTTTTTTTTTTCTTCTTTTTAACAAACTATGTTCCCTACACCTGAAAGTTCCATGTTGCAGTATTCTTGTACTGTGAAACATTTACTAAACAAGTGAAAATCAAGGTTCAACATGCTGAGGAAAATTTTTAGGACGGAAATGTAAAAAACTTGTGTAGCTGTTTTCTCAAATGGTAGACAGCACAGTAACCCTCTTTAAATGGTCATCACTTTCTTACCTTTTTTTCCTGGCTCAATCAGTCTTGCATCTAATCAGCAGGATAGCCTGTGGATTTCAGATTTTACATATATCCCAAAAAAAAAAACAAAAATCCTGTACAGACTGATCTTGCGACGAAGAGTCACAGTATACAGGAATATTCCTTTGTGAAAGGGAATGCGTAAGAGGGACGTCTGAAGTTCATACTTTTCGGTTATTTGTTTGTGCACATTATGTTACATTGGACTTCGCTGCCACTTTTTAGTGTTGCTGCTAATGTTTTGTGTTTAATAGTGGAAGTAGCTGCAGTTGCACCATTATGATTAGGTGCACAAATGTTCACATTATTTTTCGTTTTGTTGATGAGGTGTGTGTGTGTGTGTGTGTGTGTGTGTGTGTGTGTGTGTGTTTGTTATATATTGTTGTTGGTGATGATTTTTCTTTTTTCTTTTTTTTTGTTCTTTGGTTTTTTTTTTGCTGCTGCTCTTGTTATCCTCAGCATTATAACTGCTGCTTTTATTGCTTGTATTATTTTTTACTACAGTGGCTATTGTTGTTTTCTTTATTGTTGGCATTTTGTTGTTGTTGTTGTTTGTTAATGGCAGCTTTCATGCATGGAACGCCTCATCCATATCCTACAAAGTGAACCTTGTCATTCCCTTCCTCCCCCCACCTTTCTGACCGTACAACTATGCCTTAGGGCAGAGCTCAAGTGAAACACAGGCACAGTGATTCTTTTCTCTCTTTCTGTATTGATGATGGATAGCTTACGTCACTGAATTTTATTGACTGATTTATTAACATTTTTGTGTAAAACTTATGTTTCCTTTATCGATTTGATGAGAAAATATGTTTTTGTGTTTGAAATGAGATGTAACCAGTGATCCTTTTCTTCTGGGTGTATTTGTGGTACTCCTGTGTGTGTGTGTGTGTGTGTGTGTGTGTGCGTGTGTGTGTGTGTGTGTGTGTGTGTGTGTGTGTGTGTGTGTGTGTGTGTGTGTGGATGTGGTGTGCTTGTTTCAAGTCATTGTGTACACAGAAATATAA
>JADBJO010022132.1:25000-28399 GCA_016801955.1 Conus betulinus
CAAAGCAATATGTAGCTATTCTGGGTCTGTGTCCCCTTGTTCAAGTCGATGAGTTTGGTGTGTAGACTATGTGGTTGTTATGTTTGTAAGAGAAAAGGGGGGGGATGAGGGTGGGGGTGGGGTGGGGGTGGGGGTGGAGGGGGTGGGGGGGGGGGGGGGGGTGGCAGCCTGAAACATAGTATGTCATCACCCAGATAATGACTTTTGACCCCTTCCTCTTTCCTCACTTGATGTGTTACTCCCTCCTTGCCTCCCCTTCTCTCTCCTTCCTTGCAGCCGATAACCCATCTTCAGTCTTCACTGCCTCTCTCCTCATTGCCTGTATCTCACGAAAATAGTTGCGTGGGGTGGTGGTGGTGGTGGTGGTGGTGGTGGAGAATGAATTATCAGCTAAGTACAAATATACCAGAGATGGTTTGGTGAGCATTGAACAGTTCTGTCAAATCCTGGTGTCAGTGCTGCTGAGAGAGAGATCACGCAAGAAGAGAGAGAGAGGGGGGGGGGGGGGGGGGGGGCAGAGAGAGAGAGAGAGAGAGAGAGAGGGGGGGGGGGGGGGGGGGGAGAGAGAGAGAGAGAGAGGAGAGGGGGGGAGAGAGAGAGGTGGGGGGGGGTGGGATAACATTGTGTAGGGGGGGGGGGGGGATGGAAAAGGTAGGGGGGAGAGGGCAGGAAAGGGGCGAGCAAGAAGGTTACGATTACATGGGAAGGAAGATGGGGAGGGCATGAGAGGAGGAGAGGTGGTGGTGTGGAGAGGGGGGAAAGCACGGATTATGAAAACTGCTGTTCATGTGCTGAAATCACAAGAAACCCTCTTCTGTTCTTCTTTTCGTACAGCGTGGATGGACAAGTCCTTTCACTGAGGTGCAGCTGGGCAGCAGGTTCAGCATGGACTTAAATTCACTTCATCCTGCAGATTCACTTCATCCTGCAGATTCACTTCATCCTGCAGATTCACTTCATCCTGCACACCAGCTGCCTGCTCTGCGCAGGCTGCTTCAAGGTTAGTTCAGTTGTCAGTGTGAAAGTTTCCTTTTCAGAGCAAGGGAAAAATGAAAACAAACATTGATATTAATATTTGAGGATGGTAAATGTCTTGACGAAGTTAGATATGTTTGTCTGCCTTAGTCCTTGCCAAACATCAAATGGATGGAGTGAATCATTCAAAGCATAAAAACCAGTTAAATCAGGGCAAGCCCTGGCATCATCAAAGGAGACAAATATACAAATCCGAAGAAACGGCTCTATTACGACAGGGCCCATTTCTCAAAAGGCATGCAGGCAATTGACCTCTTTTCATCATTCTAGCATGGACAAAAATTTTTCAGTCATGGTTGAGATTTTTCCTGCAGATTTGAACCACAGCTGTGTCCATGAAATGTTGGCAAATGCATGTCAACGGCATGGATATCCGACCTCATTTTAAAGGTAGGTTCTTACATTAAAAAAAAAGGTTTTAAAATCCTACTACAAAGAAACCGAGTCTTCTTAATAGCGCTTCAGTTGTGCATTGTAACATGCTACAAAGCTCGATAAGCCATGTCTCTATTTTCTGCTAGTTGCAAAGTGAGACGACTGCAGGCGGAAATTTAAACAATTCTTAAATAAATGTTTGCGAACTGCCAAGAGAAACGTGAAGACAAAGCACGACGCGTTTCGACCTCCTCATAGGTCTTCTTCAGGCAAGACACAAACAAATAGGACAATGAAAATGAACGAATTTTTACTTTGCTTAGATCTCTTCAGCGCAAGGTAGGCAGGCGTTTCTCCATTTAATGTGTTTTATTTGTTGTATGAAATGTGTCCCTAGCTCATTCTGTGGCTGTTTTGACAGCCCAGGGAGGGTTACAGTATGTCTTTGCTGATGATTGTACAGCTGAAAATGCCTGACTAGCAGCCCTTACATATTTGTCTATAATACAGATTGGACAAAGAATGAATTCAAACACGTTTGGTCAAATCTCCACACTTTAGACATGTGTACAGGTCAGATTCGGGGTCACAGCAAAGGTCAAGTAGTAAAAACAAAGTTTAAACATGAAAATCACCCTGGCTCCATGGAAAAAAAAATGTATGTGAAAAAGATGATTTTTTATCCCGGAACTTGGGGTCAGTAAATTAGTTCAATGCCATATGTCAACAAAAATAGCAGAATCATGCGTGACTTGTGGACTCCTTGTGTTTCTACGCCATTGGTAGGGCACTAAGGATTTTGGAGTGAAAAGTCCATCAGACGACAGGAAAATGAAGGATAATGCGGATCGTGCTTGCATAGAACAAGAAACGGACATGAGACCTGCCCAGGGTCGAGTATGGTAATGGCCAAGGGCTGGACTGTGCGGTGAATGTGTTTTGGTACTGGCTGATCTTCTGAGAAGAGCCAGGTGCAGCTTTGAGTATAATGGAGAATACGTGGCGTTTTGGACCTACGCTGTAATCGTGGACTCGAACCTTTCAAGACCGTACTTTTTTTTTTTTCTTCTTAAAGATGTAGATATATACACACAAACGTTTTTGTCATGTGACATCACACTGAGCAGCCATCGTGTCTCCTTGCTTACTCCTTTACCAGCGAATTCAGAGTAACAGTGATAATCGGTCCTGCTTTCAAATGAAGTGTAACGACTTCCATCTTTAGTTTCCCCCACTCTGCTTCCATTTCACTGTGAATCATTACTGAAATATAGGGGAATAATTTTCGTTGATCAGGAAAACTTCAGTTTAAAAGTCGATTTGAAACAGTAACTCGCTCTTCTGGTGCTTCTTAGTAGAAATAATGAACACACACACACACACACACACACACACACACACACACACACACACACACACACACACACACAGGGTCTTGATTGCACCATTTCATGTTTTTTTTTCACCATTTTACCATTTTTTTTTTTTCTGTTCCATCGATTTTTTGTTTTGTTTCTTAGTTACAATTTCCAGTTTTCTTCTTCAAAGTATTTATGATTTTTGGTTGAAAGTCAAATTAAAAAAAAAAGTCTTTATTTATACCACTGAACAGAAAATGTTGCATGTCGTTTGTTGTCGAAGACCTTACTGCACAGGTTTAAAAAAAAAAAAAAAAAAAAAAAAAAAAAAAAAAAAAGCCCGAGTTTCAAAGTGGTGAGGATTAGCTCTGGTCAGAATGGTAGACAACTCTGTTTTAACGCCACAAAAGTGTAGCGTCTGAGTTATTTCCCTTGGGCCGCTGAGCCTTTAAATTCTTTTGTTGACTTGCTTTGGCCTTAAAAAAACACACACCAACTCCTCCTTTCCTTCCCTCACCTTCCACCCCCCCTTGCCCCCCCTCCCCCATACGTGCTGTACGAACACATACATGCACGCACCAGTCATAATCATGCACGATTTTTTTTCAATGCCCGTACATACAATACGACC
>JADBJO010022133.1:0-7500 GCA_016801955.1 Conus betulinus
TGAATTGGCAGCGGAATCTAATCCACAAAGGTTTCGCATTCATGCAATATTAACTACAGCATTGTGTTTATATAGCCACCCACCCCCTCCCCTCCCCATCGCTCCCTTCCTTGCGCCGAAGAACAATTTCAAAGCACTTGCAGACGTTATTGGCACCCACGGAGTGGAACCTGATCCTACCACGAGCAGAATGTCTGCTGGCTGAGAAAGGAAATGTCATTGTGTTTCAAATCAACAAAACAACATCAAAACAGGAAAACAGACCAGCCAACCAGTGGAAGAACAGGCAACACACACAAAAACAAGCAGACACGTATAATGCGTGATTTGCCAAGCAAAAAGAAAATCAAGTATGAACCCTTTCGTGTAAACTGATATGAATGAACGTGATTTGTTCCTTAAAAGTAATGAAGTTTTTGTTTTTTTTGTTTGTTTGCTTGCTTGCTTGCTCGTTCGTTTCGTTTGTGTGTGTGTGTGTTGTGTGTTGTGTGTTTCTTGTGTGTTTGTTGTGTGTGTGTGTGTGTGTTTCTTTTCTTTGTTCTGTCTGTTTCTCACTGTTACTGTTACTGCAACAATGAAAAACCCATGGAACGTTTGCCCCCAACAATTAAGGATTATTCTTTCTGTGCCTTCTTTGTTTATCCCATGTCTACCCCTGTCTGTACAATGCCTCGATGTATAGCATGGTCATGACCTGCCTTTTTTTTTTTTCAGTTTTGAACGTTATTATTATTTTTTTTTCAGAAAAAAAGAGGTTATTTACTGTCACAGATAACTGTGGTGGTACCTAACCTCTTTTCTTTCTAAATTCTGATTCATTTTTGTCCCACCCTCAGTCACTTCATTTTGAAACAAGATAATACTCTTTTTTTGCTATTGATGCTGCTGCAGATAACGAGTGACGACAGTGACCAGTGCCGATGGTGTACTATGGTTGGATCTTACGTGAAGTCAATCACCACTTCACACATTATCAGGTAAAATCAAAGGCAATATGCTCTCTTGATTGAATCTCTCTCTCTCTCTCTCTCTCTCTGTTTGTCTCTGTCTGTCTGTCTTAGTGTCATACGTCAGTCCATCAGTCTGTCCGTCAGTCAGTCAGTCAGTCAATCCGTCTGTCTGTCTGTCTGTCTGTCTCTTCTGTTTGTCTATCTGTCTTAGTGTCATACGTCCGTCTGTCCTGTCCGTCCGTCCGTCGGTCCGTCTGTCTGTCTGTCTGACTCTCTCTCTCTCTCTCTCTCTCTCTCTCTCTCTCTCTCTCTCTCTCTCTCTCTCTCTCTCTCTCAGGTATGATGGAATAGAACCATCAAAGAAACGGTGAGAAAAAAAAGAGGCTAGAACATGACAAAAACACCTGAATTGAACTGGCAGCCAGCGAAACTCTCTCAGCAGTGGTGTAATGCGATCTCATTTTCCTTCTATTAAAAAAAATAAATAAATAATAATGTCGAACAAATCGGAGCCGGGAAATGATGAGATTTGAATGAATGAAAAGGAAGGCGAAAACGCTGACAAAAAGGCACAGGGTAAAAAGAAGAAAAAAAAGTGCGGTGTTCTTCTCTCAGGCCGAAACAACTTTACAGTTTTGTCATTTTGTATGTGCGTGCATGCTTCCTGCTTACGTGTTTTAAGTGACTCAGTCACAAGTTGTGCACTTTTTTGCATGGAGGATTGAAACTAAGGATGATTGGAAGAGTAGGGGACTGAGAAGGTGTGTGTGTGTGTGTGGGGGGGGGGGGGGGGATGGTAAAGGAAGAGGAACTGTGAGATATTTGTCTTACGAGATATTTCAACATTCAGGTTCGATAATCGTGTTCCACCAGGAGTCACTATAGATAGGATGGGACTCGGCTGCACTGACCTCTTCACAGAAGAAAATGCCTGAGAGGATACAGCTTTCGTTGTGGACTCCATAGCTCTCTGCCTGTCTTTTGCCCCTGGGGTGAACATTTATCATCTTAAGAACGTCGATGTATTTTACGTCTACCTCTCCCTAAAGATGTGAATCAAACAAAAGTACAGTGCGAAACCATCAATAGGGTAACCTACATTCTCATCTGATGTTATTTAAATTGGTAGTAGTAGTAGTAGTGTAGTAGTAGTAGTAGTAGTAGTAGTAGTGGTGGTGGGGTGGTGGTAGTAGTGGTATTATTATTATTTTTTTTTTTATTATTATTTTTAATTTTAATATCTATGTATCTATCCTCGGTTTTAAACAAGCTCTAAGCGCTTTACAATCCACGCTCGTTTACACAACGGGCTGCCTACCTGGGCAGTGCCGACTGAAGAGCTGCCAGCTGGCTCTTCATTCAGTCGTTTACCGTGTCACCCAGTCAATATCGTTCAATCTCGTTCACTCAATTTTCCTTACTTCCTTCGTCTCTGTCCATTTCTCACGCAGGGTGCATGCTATGTGTAACGTGTCATCCATACCCACGGCCAAATTGGCCTTCTCTTTGGAAAGTCGGTGATGGGATTTTACGTGCGTGCAAGATGTTATGCGTGCGTTCACACACGGAACCTCGGTCTATAGTCTCATTCGAAGGGCTGAAAAACGCAATCGTAGGGCACACATTTTGCGCAAGTGTTCGACAAGGAAGAAAAAAAAAAAACGTTTTATTTCCTCTCCGTCTGTTACTAACAAACAGTGTACGGACTTAGTTCACTAAATGACTGGCGATGATTGGTGAACGTGTTCTGGACACTTTGATTTTGCTGTTAATGATGTTCATGAAGATTATGATGTGGCGAAGATGATAATGATGATTCTTACGTGCAATGTATCTTGAGTAATGAACTGCTTCAGACAATTGTCCATCCATTGTCTGTTGGTTTGAGGAAAACGGTGTGTGCTCCAAAACCTTTTCCCTCAAACTGTAATTCTTACATCCAAATGCTAAATCTGTTCTGTGTCCAGTGAACAAGATTTGTCACCACTGCTTTCATAGCGAACATAGACACACTATGGCACCACTACGCCTGGTACAAACGAAGACATGAGGCAGGCGCCGAAACGTCCCAGTTGCCCTCTTTTCTTGTTTGTTCTAAAAGTCTCGTGTCTGCACCTGTGTTTGGGGATTCTTGTGCATCTGCCGTTTGAAATTGTGTTGGGTAATTGTCGTATCCTGTGTGACCGAGTGGGGATGGGGTGGAGGGGAGAAGAGTCGCTTCCCTTGATTGTTGCTTACTGTCGACCTCGTCCAGTCTATCCCTTCAACTTCCAATGGTCTGCTCGTGCGCATACCCCCCCCCCCCCCCCTCCTTTTTCACTCCTCTCTTTACCCCCCCCCTTGACGCCTAAGTGTTTTGTAGTTTCAAAATGAGCGACTGATGGCGGAGAACGAAGCAAAATTTAGAAAGAGTGGGGGTTTAGTTGCCGCTAAGGACATTGACAAACAAAGCACAGGACAAGACACGATGCATTTCGACCTCTTGGGTCTTCTTCAAGCAAAAAAAAAAAAAAAAATCACATTTAACATTTAGGACAGTACAAACAAAGAACGAAGAGAAACTTATCTGATGTCCATGTGGTGTGCATTCTTCAATGTCCTTGGCGGCAACTAACCCCGACTCTTTCTAAATTTTGTTTCAGTTTTGTGTGTGTGTGTGTGTGTGTGTGTGTGTGTGTGTGTGTGTGTGTGTGTGTGTGTGTGTGTGTGTGTGTGTGTGTGACTTCCAAATATTAATGTTCAAGACAAAAAAGGAAGATCCCCCCGCCCTCATTTCCCATCCTACTTCGCTGTGAGATGAATGTGTAGGCTTACTACTAACTGCCAGTGGAAGGTGTCTATACCTCACAGTTTCTAAACAGACTCCGTTTGCCTATTCCTAAATCTGTCATAACTTGGTCCAGAGTTTGGCTCGATCTTGAGTGCGGCGCAGTGCATGTTGTAGAGATTTATGAGGGAAGTGGTTGGGAATCCTTTTCGGGTGGTTTTGTCCCACGTATGGTAAACAGACTCCGGGGATATGAATTGGTGTAAGGAAGGGAGAGGCATAAATTCTACCCCTCTCCTCCCTCTTGTGCCGACCCCTGCCCCACGTTCCATCGCATTATCTTCCATCTAGCACTCCTCCCTCCCCCCAGCCTCCCCCCCCCCAGCCTCCCCCCCCAGCCTCCCCCCCCCAAGAGAGTACGCCCTGGACCACTGTTCGTGGAATTGTGGAAATGTTCGTGGGCTTCAGGATTTCTGTTCCATCTGTGGGTATAAGAAGTCTCCACAGTCTACTACGATGGTCACATTTAAATGTCCCTTCAGTAGTCACGATGTCCGGCAATACTGTGTGAATACATAACAATTAATATGGAAAAACAACATCAAAAAAGAATACAGACAACCGTTCTGTTCTTTTGACCATACCTTACGGAAGATTTGCCTTGGGGTCAAGAGAGAGAGAATGAGAGAGAGAGAGAGAGAGAGAGAGAGAGAGAGAGAGAGAGAGAGTGTGTGTGTGTGTGTGTGTGTGTGTGGTGCCAGTTGGAGACTAAAACATGTGCGAAGGGGGGGGCCACAAGTCAGACCGTCAATGTTTTTATGGTCTCTTTTTTTTTTTTTCTTTTTTTTTTTTTTTTTACAGGGGGCATCGTAATACCATTCTCTTAATCGCCGTGCACGAGTGCACACCCTCGGCAAATACAGTAACCACCGTTCAAATTGTATACAGCAATATTCTGAGCCTGAAGATCAACAGTTTAAACTCACAATCACGGTATCAAATCATCTGATGACCGTCCCATGTTCTGGATTGTGATGTGATCATTGTGTGAACTAGTTGCAAAGTGAGTCGACCGCAGGCGAAAACAAACAAATCTTAAATAATGGCAACCCGACATGCGAAACGTGGACAAACGAGTCACAAGATCAAAACACGACGCGTTTCGACCTCTTAGGTCTTCTTCAGGGAAGACACATACGTATAGGACGATGAAAATGAACGAATGTTTCACTTAGCTTAGATCTCTTCAGTACGAGGTAGGCAGACGTTCAACGCGTCGTGATTTGTCTTGGGACTCGTTTTGTCCACGTTTCTCTTGGCGGTTCGCTAACGTTTATGTAAGATTTATCGCGTGAACAGTCACTAATGTTTCCATCTGTAACGCTTGTAAGTGATCTCAAAATCCTGCTCTTGTTGAGGACGATAAGATATTTGAAGAGTATCTTATCTGTTCCTGACTATTGCCTATCTGATATTTTGCTCTAATCGATCATCAGAATGGACACTGGTCAGTGGTTGTGTACATGGTATGCAACAATCACTATTTGGCTGAGGTGATGCATGGTTCAATAGTAGGTCATATTTGTTACTGTTGTTTCATTTTTAAGAAATCAATCCGATTCTGTTTCTTCAATATCAGATATATATTATTTTTTTTTTCTTCATGATCCTGTTCTGTGTTTTTTTTTGTTTCGTTGATCACCTTCTAAGTTTTCTTCTTCTTCTTCTTCTTCTTCTTCTTCTTCTTCTTCTGCTTCTCATCTTCTTCTTCCCCTTTTTTCCTACACCAGACAAAATCTCTCTCAAGTCATAATGCCAAGAAATTTGATCCCCCCATCTCCGCCATTCCGTGACGTCAAAGCGATTGCAGGAAAACAGGGTAAATGGAGGGGGATTATAAGCCCAACGTCTCTGTCCCCCCCCATCCCCCCCCCCCCCTCCATTATCCCTCCCCAGATTCCTAATCAGTGGGGGACACTACATCTGTCTATACGAGCCTCCTGATAATATTGTCTGCCATTTCACAGACGGTGTGTCTTCAAGATGTAACTGATTGCTGTGTATACTGGTTTGAGATATATGTGTGTGGATAAATGGAGGTAACGTTGTGATGTATGTTGAATCGTTGTCTGTTCATTATGCCCTTGAGAAGGTTGCCTAGACATAAAACAAGGTTAAAAGGAACTGGAAACACACACACACACACACACACGCACGCACGCACGCACGCACGCACGCACATACGCACGCACGCACACACACGCACACACACACACACACACACACACACACACACACACACACACACACACACACACAAAGTTAAATATTTAATTGAGACTTCAGAATCATGAGAAACCCCTTTGCTTACCTTACAACTTAGTCTCTGCTTAGATGTGTATTACTCACACGTAAATCAATTTGGTTAAAGAATATTATCTCCGTGTTATAAGACAGGGCTCCCTACATTGATCCAAGGTCTGTCTCGACTGAATCTTTATCTGTTTCTGTAGGATCATAAATAATTGCATATCTCTTTGCCTACATCGGGAAAACCAACCTGTCGCACTTGATAGACTTGTTGTTTCCGAATTCAGCTACTAAATGGTGTTTTTTTTTTTTTCAATTTCGTTGGGCTGGCTCAGTTTTCGCGCTTATTTGCTATTTTCTGCCAAAAAGTATGTTTATTCTGTCCGTTAAAAGCATTTCAATCCTAATTTTCCAGATTGCTATTTTGATCTTAGGCCAAATTTTGTACCATTGAAAAGCCAGCGTTGAGCTTTTTCCCTGGCAGCATTGATTGTTCGATCCACGGTGAGATCGCAAAGAAATGCAGATTTCATTACACGTTGGTTAGCACAGACAAGCCCCAGATACATGACCTCGGGCCAGTTCTCGTGTACCATCCAGCTTCCGATTTCGTGGTCCTGTAGCAGGCTATTAAAGGGGCTGCAGGCGAACTGACCATCGTGTCTTCATAACTGCTGTAAGGTTGCACTGCCAGTTTAATTAAGGCGCCTACGTGGCAGATAGACACAGGTTGACCGCAGCCTACCTTCCTCTCATTAGCACTGACGACGGGTCTAGCCTGTGTCGCAAAAGAGACGACTCTCGAGGCTGTGAGGCAGTTCGGCGACGAGACGCTGTCATTGTGCGACATCATCGTGGACTTCACCACCAGCAGGGCTTTTCCGCTTAGCATAGTGAGTGGTGGGAACCGCCCCTCACGGCCACAGAGTGGAAGTGGATCTTTGTAGCCGCTTGGCAACTGCCGTGTTTCCTGAGTTGGCCTCATGCGGCACAGGCTAGGGATACGTAGGGGCATGTGGGGCTGCATTTTGGGGCTTCATATCCCTACACTAACCTTAACGTGTAACCTGAAGTGATGTTTCATATGGAAATCACTACTCTAGAAGGAGTGGCAAAACAAATGTCATCTGATATGTTCAGCTAGGCAGCAAAAAATAGCCATCCCCCACCGCCTCCCTCGTGTGAACAAGATTCTCGCAACATCTGTTGGAAACGCAGTGCCCTGACAAACAGGTCTGATTAATCATCCCAAATGTTGAAAAGTCTAGTATGCAGTTTATGTAGAAAAAAACAACAACAACGACAACAACAACTACTACTACTACAACAACAACTCCCAACACACGCCACGTCCACAATGTCCACACACACACACACACACACACACACACACACACACACACACACACACGTTCTCTCTCTCTCTCTCTCTCTCTCTCTCTCTCTCTCTCTCTCTCTCTCTCTCTCTCTCTC
>JADBJO010022133.1:15000-28397 GCA_016801955.1 Conus betulinus
TTCAAAATTTTGACAGCATCCTTCCCAAAAGAACACAAATTGTCCAAAATATTCAACAAGAACACCATCAAACTATCATATTCATGCATGCCTAACCTTAAAAACATAATTGATTCATCCAACAAAATGAAAAGCAACACAGCAAAAAAGGGTGAAGAAAGGAAATCCTGCAATTGTACTAAAAAAGAACAGTGTCCCTTAAGCAACAAATGCCTCTATAACAACATTGTATACCAAGCCACTGTGACATCAGAAAGATGAAAAAGAAACATACATAGGGATCACTGAAAATCACTTCAAAACCAGATATGCAAATCATAAACAGTCATTCAACAAAGAAAAATACAAAAACCAAACAGAACTGTGCAAATATATTTGGAGACTTAAAGACAAAAAATAAACTATAACATATCCTGGACAATCAAAAAAAGGGCATCACCATACAATAACATTTCGAAAAGATGCAACCTATGTTCAACAGAAAAATGGTTAATACTATGCAAACCATACTTAGCAACCCTAAATACTAAAGTAGAAATAGTAAACAACTGCAGGCACAAATGGAAATCGTCAGCAAAAACGCACCCTGAACTATAAACAACCTGAAAAAAACCAAACAAACACGTGCAGCCAATCCGCACGTGCAAACAGTGAAATTAGGCCATATAACACCGGCAGAAGGCGACCCAAAACCATCCTGAGGAGAGCCAGCGCTCGAAACAGATGTGTTGATTTTAAAACTTTCTTTTACCATCCTATTTTTAACAAATATATATATATATATATATATATATATATATGTGTGTGTGTGTGTGTGTGTGTGTGTGTGTGTTGTTGTTGTTGTTGAGGGCATATATTAATAATTTGGATTATGTGAATGTTGGTTGTTTGACCCTGGATCCGAAAGGAACCATGCCATCTTCTGTACCCAGAGTCCAAACTATTTGGGGAAAGGGAGAACACCCATCAATATAACAAATCGACCCTGAGGTCAACGGACCATGAATCACAACCGTTTATTTTCTGATGTGTCTCTCTGTACCTCAGTTCACGTTGACAGTGAGATGTCTGCATCCCCTGCTTTTACACCTCTGTCTGCGTCCAAAGTTGCCTGTCTCTTTGTGCTTTCTCTCCCTCTTCTCCTTCACGTTGTTTTTTTTTTTTTTTCTCATCTGTGTAAGTCACCAAATATATTCGTCGGTTGGTTGGTTGGTTTGTGTGTTTTTCCCGCAATTCACTTGTGAAAGATTTTGGAGTTGGGAAGAGAAAAAGCAGCAGAAAAATCACACAGGTATACACACACACACACGCGCTGGCAGCCAGGCACGCAGACACGTATAATGAAGGTAATACCCTCGAACACCACTCGATGATGCGTGGGTGCACTGCTGATCCAAAATGTGGGCCTGTCAACAAATACAAAATAAACGCATGACAAAAGTAAACGCAGGTACACCAGCCACGCACTCTGTAGTGGATGTTGACTTCGGGATCACTGTGCAATGTGAAACAAAACGTACTGACGCTGACAAAACCTACATGAAAGGCGAAATTTTTCAACAAAATAAAATCAACCGTGTGTGGCTGGTTTGCCTGCGCGTTTACTTTTGTAGTCGTGTGTGTGTGTATACACATACACTCAAGTAGTGGGGGAAACAAGTGCAGGTCAACAATTCTTCAATGTTTACGGTAACGACTGTACAAAGATTTGAATTTTTAGGTGAAAAAAAGTAAAAGATGAGGAAAAATGGGGGAGTATATTATATTACAATGTAACATATCTTTTATTAGCTGCTCGACAAAACCATGGTAATTCCTTTCAAAGGCAAATATGAAGATCCCTTCGTTAGCTACTCAAAAAAACCATCGTAATTCCTTTCAAAAATCCATCGTAATTTCCTTCAAAGGCAAATCAAAAGCCATCGTAATTTCTTTCAAAGGCAAATTAAAAACCATCGTAATTTCTTTCAAAGGCAAAATATATCATCATAATTTTTTTTTTTTTCGAAAGCAGATCATCATAATTTATTTTTTTCGAAGGCAGATCTATCTGCAGTGCCTGCATCATAATTTATTTTTTCGAAGGCAGATCTATCTACGGTGCCCTGTTTCTAGACTTTTCATCCCCTAAATCAGACCCACCAGAACTGATGGTGACTGTACTCCTTGTGTCAAATAGAGAGGCACCACAGTCCATAAATCTGTGGTGTTATCACCACCAAGCGTTCAAAAAAGAACACAACAGCACCTCCAAAGCAGCCAGCGAAGGGTAGTAAATGGAATAAAACGAAAGTGTGGAGAAAAAAAAGTTGCTGAAAAACTAACAGCATTATGCAAACAGTATAACATGTAGGGGACAATCTTTGAGCCTATGCTTGAGGATCCATTCAAGGATACAAGGGAGATCAAAAGATACGGAACAGTCTGAGTGGTCAGCTCTGCTGTTCAATAACTCAAGCATTGTCAGTGGCTAAGAATTGTGCAGGACACCTTTACTTGGATCTCCTAAGGCATGCAATCTCCCACTGACTGACCAAACAATATAATGCTGAACAATCAAGTAGTGGGGGAAAACAAGTGCAGGCCAACAATTCTTCAATTATTGTAATGACTTGGCAAAAATTTGAACTTTTAGGGGAAAAAAAAATGAAGATGAAGAAAATGGGGGATATATTATAAATATGAGAACCCTTCACTAGCTCCTCTGTGTGTGTGTGTGTGTGTTTTTGAGAGAGAGAGAGAGAGAGAGAGAGAGAGAGTACAGTACCCCATGTTACGTATCAAAGAATGTCTCAAACGTTGATTAGCATGTTATCTGAGCGGTGGTTTATCAAAAGCGTGCATTGTGAGACTCTTTGTCAGCTTACCCTAGGTCTCAGATGGCCCAGCCCATTTTTTCCCCTTCGAGCAAAAAAAAGAACATCCGTCTGTTTAACAAACCGTCCCTGCGGCCATTGGATTATGAATCACACGCTTCGCTTTCAGATTTGTCTCCTTGCCTCATTTCACGTCCTGAATTGGATGTCTGAGAAGTTTGTTCTTCACGTCTGGTCGTTTCCTATGTTTCCCCCTCTGGTTCTGTCCTTTTTTGTTTTCTCCCTTGATTTGCTCTCATCTTTGTTAGTCTCCATGACATGCTCCCCCTCCCTCCCTCTCTCTCTCTCTCTCTCTCTCTCTCTCTCCTCTCTCTCTCTCTCTCTGTTCTAACTTTTCGTACTTTCTTTCTTTCCTTCCTTCTATTCTAACTTTTTCTTTTTTCTTTTCTTTCTCTCTTCTTTCTTTTCTTTCTGTCTGTCTTTCTTTCTTTCATTCTTTCTTTCGTTTCCTTTCTTTCTTTCTTCTTTCAGACAGAGAGAGAGAGAGAGAGAGAGAGAGAGAGAGAGAGAGAGAGAGAGAGAGAGGGGGGGGGGGGGGGCAGAGACAGAGACATAGAGGGAGACAGAGGCAGAATAACGCTATTTCATCTGCTATCTTCCTCCAGGCTCACTTTGATCACGTCCCCCCACCCCCCCCCACCCCCTCTCTCCCCCACGCTCCTTTTTCTTTCTTCTCGAAAAGAGGGATGGGTGGTAGTATGAGGAGAGGAAAGGTGTTCAGAAAGTGTGTGTGAGTGTGTATGTGTGTGTGTGTGTGTGTGTGTGTGTGTGTGTGTGTACGCGCGTGTGCGCACGCATGCGAGTGTGTGTGTGTGTGTGTGTGTGTGTGTGTGTGTGTGTGTGTGTGTGTGTGCGCGCGCGCGCGTGTGCGCACGCATGCGTGTGTGTGTGTGTGTGTGTGTGTGTGTGTGTGTGTGTGTGTGTGTGTGTGTGTGTGTGTGCGCGCGCGCGCGCACGCGCGCGCGCGCGTGTGTGTGTGAGAGGTAGAGCACAGCAGAGAAGAAATGTGACTGTTGTGAATTTTAATGAGAAGTTTGTCAATTATGCTATAGGCGTCTGGATATCCACTGAACAGGAAGAATCCTCCTTTGACAATGAGGGAATGATTCAAATCAGTTACAACCGCTCGCTTACGAATAAAATCCGTTACAATGAAAACAACAACAAATATAAAGGGGAAAAGAAAATATATAGGAGACGTCTGAGTGTTTGCGATACCTATACAGGGATCGACAGTTTTATTAGCAAGATCATCTGAAAAAAAAAAGTAGTTCTTTCAAGACCATTTGAACACTTTTTTCTTTCCGACCATTTCTTCCGACCCAGACATAGGTGATAACACAATAGAAGCTGTCAACAGCCCAGACATAGGGGGTAACACAATAGAAGGTTCCAACAGCCCAGACATAGGGGGTAACACAATAGAAGCTGTCAACAGCCCAGACATAGGGGGTAACACAATAGAAGCTGTCAACAGCCCAGACACAGGTGATAACACAATAGAAGCTGTCAACAGCCCAGACATAGGGGATAACGCAATAGAAGCTGTCAACAGCCCAGACACAGGGGATAACACGATAGAAGCTGCCAACAGCCCAGACACAGGTGATAACAGAATAGAAGCTGCCAACAGCCCAGACACAGGTGATAACACAATCGAAGCTGCCAACAGCCCAGACACAGGTGATAACACAATAGAAGCTGCCAACAGCCCAGACATAGGGGATAACACAATAGAAGCTGCCAACAGCCCAGACATAGGGGGTAACACAATAGAAGGTTCCAAACAGCCCAGACATAGGGGTAACACAATAGAAGCTGTCAACAGCCCAGACATAGGGGGTAACACAATAGAAGCTGTCAACAGCCCAGACACAGGTGATAACACAATAGAAGCTGCCAACAGCCCAGACATAGGGGATAACACAATAGAAGCTGCCAACAGCCCAGACATAGGGGAACACAATAGAAGCTGCCAACAGCCCAGACATAGGGGATAACACAATAGAAGTTGCCAACAGCCCGGACACAGGTGATAACACAATAGAAGCTGCCAACAGCCCGGACACAGGTGATAACACAATCGAAGCTGCCAACAGCCAGGACACAGGTGATAACACAATCGAAGCTGCCAACAGCCCAGACATAGGTGATAACACAATAGAAGCTGCCAACAGCCCGGACACAGGTGATAACACAATAGAAGCTGCCAGCAGCCCAGACATAGGTAGAGCCAGCCTCATAGAGCCAGTCAGCGGCCCAGACACAACCAACGACTTCAAAAGGCATGGAGCGGAGGATAAGGGTCGGGGGTGGGGATGGGGGTGAAGGAGGATGCAGGGAAAGGGGGGGGGGTGGGGGGTGGGGGGCATGAAGAGCGGGGGATTCGGTCAGACAAGAGTGTGTTCCAACCGTTACCGGCTAGTAGCTTTAAGCTGCATTGTCGTTCGGCTATTGGCCATACAAATGGAGTACTGACTAAGCTGAAGTCTGAAGGGGTGAACACACACAGACATTGTGCTCTTGGAATGATGATGATGGGTGGGTAGAGATGTTTCTGGGCCACAGTTTAGACTCTCTTTTAAATGTACACTTATTTCCAGTCAATTCAGACCTTAGATGTTGGAATGGAGTAGTACTGAAGATGAACGCTGAAGGGGTCAGCACATAGAGGCAGTGTGCTCATGGAATTGGTGATGTGGCTGAAGATCGGCGTTCGTGCACACTGTTCCGACCATCTTCAAAATAACGGTGAAGACTTGTCATTTTATTGCTTTGGGACTTGAGCCTTGATGGTTTTTTTGTTTTTTGTTTTGTTTTTGTTATAACCGTTTGATGATGAGATTAACGTCGTTTTTTTTTTTTTTTTGTTTTTTTTTTTTTTTTTTTGCTTACAGCTTATAAGAAAAGATTGTTTTAAAAACTGAAAATAGACCGTTATTTGAAGATGTTGTACCTGTGCCCGCCCGGTCCTGAGTTTAAAGCACACCCAACTGCGCTATAGCCTTCACGGTTCAACACGCTAAATACCAGAATGGCATGAATGTGGAACTTCAGCTCTGCACAGTGTCTGAACTCGACCGTTTCCTAGTATCTAAATTTGTTTTGTCCATTCGCTCTTTCTGCCCAGTAACCCCCTCCTTCTCTCTCACTGCATCTCGCTTCTCCAGTCTGCTGTTATGTTGTTTTCCCAACCCTCTTCCCTTACCCACTACCAGACCGTGGTTCCATCTTTGTCGCTCTCGTTGTCCCTTCTGGTGTTTCATTCAGTTATTGTGCACACCTCCCGCTCTCGCTCTGTCAGCGGCTCTCCCGTTCTTTAGGTCGGAGCTACGTTCTATCGTCGTCTCTGTTTTCGTCCAATTCAGAGCTGCGTCTCCCTATTCGTCGACCTCTAAATTTTGTTCTATTGGCGTTATGTGTTTGTCGACTCGTTTTGTTTATGTTGGACTCGTTTCGTTTTTTTTTTTTTTATCTCTATTTATGGAACTGACTAACCTCTAGTCTGCCTGCTCTTTTGTGCGCTCTGGAGTTGCAGTTCTCTTTTATTTTCTTGACTTGAGTTCAGTGGTCGTACATTTCCGTCTTACTCCTTATTGGACATTGTAGCGTTGGGATGTTGTTGCTGCTGTTGCTGCTGGTGGAGTGGGGGTGTTAAAGGTGGTGGTATAGACATCATCAAGCACTTATTCGATACTTAACAAAAGTTGCTCGTATAGGTACCAATAGTGGCATCTCGTCCTTTTCTTGCCTCAGATATGTAAAGTCATTGTGCTCTTCACATGTCAGTCAGTCTATATCTTGAATTACCTAGTTTGTGCTTATCCAAAGAGATTCTTCTGGGGGGTGTTAAAGGCGTTTGGTCTGGAAGAAGAATACGCATCAGATCTAAATCACAAAACTCTACATGCAACAATCAGGCAGGCCCACGGGAAAACATACCTGTTCGTCACTTTAGTGACGTGTGAATATCAATGTACGTTATTCTTGGACACTAAACCAAAGGTGGAAGAACCACTGATAACGCTGGAGCAACGCATTCGGGATTTTGCTTCATGGTCACAAAGCAAATACAGAGATAAAACAAATTAATGGCGAAGAATTAGTAAGAGGCGCATTTTCAACACGGATTTTTTTTTTCTTAGCAAAAGGCTAGCTATCTGCTCACTTGTTAAAGAAAGGCATTTTGTAGCAAACATTAATTTATGTGAAAAGCTAAGCCATGTGATCACTTGCTAATGAAAGGAATGTCTAAGAAAAACCCAAGCCACAGGAAAAACTAAGCCACCAAGAAACCCCCAAGAAAACCCCACCAAGAAAACCCAAGCCACCAGGAAAAACCAAGCCACCAAGAAAACCCAAGCCACCAAGAAAACCCAAGCCGTCAAGAAAAACCAAGCCACCAGGAAAAACCAAGCCAAGCCGCTCCTCACCTGCTAAGCGAAGACGATTCAAACGAAGCTGGGTCATGCGCTGAACAGACACACTTCCAAACAATGCTAAGGCATGTCAAGGACGCTTCCAATCCACAGACTAAGCTGCATATACCCATAACGTCGCCAACAAGCTGAAAGTGCGATTTTGCAGAAAACAACAGAACAACAAAAACAATAACAACAGCAGCAGCAGCACACAACAACAACAACACAACAGCAGCAACAACAACAACAACAAAATAATATCAACTCTTGTCGTTTTCTTCGATTACTATTTCCATGAGAGGAAAAGGGTGGGTCTGTTGCTTGCCTGCTGATTGATTGTGTGTTGTAAATAATCAGTGACATTGGTAGTCTATGACATCTAGAAATTCACCGATCCAATGTCAATGAGATCAGTGGTATGTGGAAGATGGAAGTCTTATAGTCAAAAGACTGTAAGTGCAGTGAACTTTTACACATGTAACGTGTGATGGGCTCAACCGAATGATGGGCTCAACCTTCTCTCTCTCCCTGGTACCCTTTTATTTATTTATTTTTTTTTTTTCATTTTTAGCTGAACTGAAATATGAAGCATCGTGCTGCTGACTGGGTATTACAACAGTGTTTGGGGCTTTGTCAGATGACGTTTATCAGAGTCATAGTGTCTTGCCTCTGACATGCTTTTCATGCGTCACCAAAACTGGTGTCCTTCGTGTGTTGGCGGCTGCGATTGGTGCCAATGCCTGAAGGGGGGAAAATCAGGCCAGACAGACAGGAGGCAACACTGGTTGAACAGGCGTCAGTGAATGGAGACGTACATCTTGAGGAGGAGGAGGAGGAGGAGCGGGGGAGGAGGAGGAGGAGGAGGAGGAGGAGGAGGAGAAGCCAGGAACGGGTGGAAAAGGAAGTGTGTGTGTGTGTGTGTGTGTGTGTGTGTGTGTGTGGGTGGGTGAACGCGCGCGCAAGCGCGTGTGTGTGTGTGTGTGTGTGTGTGCGTGTGTGTGTGTGTGTGTGCGTGCGTGCGTGCGTGCGTGCGTGCGTGTGGAGTAAAGAGAGTTGTTGAGGGGGGGGGGGGGGGGGGACAAGGGGAGGAAATCAGAGCCGCGCAGGGCACATAGTTATTCTGCCCCATTTCGAAATCATCGGAAACCAATTCTCAAAAAAGAAAAAAAAAAAAAAAAAAAAAAAAGACGAAAATTCATCAGTTTCTCCGTAGGGGGGTAGACAATCCCCATTTCTTTTGGCAAATCTGACGGCCACGCCAGTGGGCTGTAGGGACGTGATAAAATGCCGGGGGGGGGGGGGGGGGGGGGGGGGGGGCAAGGAAAAGAGAGGTTGGTCCTATGAATGGCAGGAAAGCACAGCAAGATGGAGGAGCTGGGGGGGTGGGGGGTGGGGGTGAAGGCGAAACGGAGAGGGACTGGGGCGGGGAAGTGGGGGGGGGGGGATAGGATGGGGACTTGGGGGAAAGGAGGGGGAATTGCAGGGGGGGGGGGGGGGGGGGTTTGGTTGCAGGGGGCGTAGATATGTTATTTTCTGTTTATTCATTCATTCATTCATTCATTCGTATCTATTTATTTATTGTTTGTTTGTTTGTTTATTTGCTTGTTTATTGCTTTGTTTGTTTGTTTATTTACTTATTTATTCATGTGTAGATTTATTTATTTATATGTTTGTTTACGTGTTTTACGCACGCTGGAATGTAGACTAGTGTACCTAATTGGAAAGCATGATGGACAGTAACACTTATTGTTATTATGACCCAACATTCACTTGTACCCTATGGCAAGTCAACGAAAGAAAAAAAAAGTCAGAACAGCATGTTGACCGTTCTTTTTTTTCCCTTTATTTCGTTCGTCTTTTTCCCCTTTTTTTTTTTCATTTTTTTCCTGCCTCTTTTTTTTTTTTCTTTTCTTTCTTTCTTCTTCTTCTTTCTATCTTTCTTTTTTTTTTTTCTTTTTTTTCTTTTCTTTTCTTTCTTTCTTTCTTCTTTCTTTCCTTTTTATATCGTTCTGTCTGTCTGTCTTTCCTTCATCCCATATTAGTTCTGTCCAACGTGTCTATACAAAACCGTCAAAGGCAAAATACTGACGTCCCATCTGAGCTACTTCAATACCATACTTGCAGAGTAATACATTCACTTCGATTTTCACAGATCGATTGTGTAGTCTGCCTCAAATACTTAAGTCACACTGAACACTCCACGACAGCCTGTTAATGGCTTGTTATTTCTTGTCAGGAGGACAACGAATACCTCATCTTTTCCTTGGAATTACGTGTCTCTGCCTTCGGTTATTATCTTGCGGGTGCGAGAACAATGCCAAATACGCATGTGCCATGCCCACCTGTGAAAACACTAGGGACAAGTAATGAGGGGGTACCCTTATATGCCAAAGTTCCGTGAGGTGTTCTTCTCTGCATTCGTAAGCACCATGTCATATATCTCACACGAGAGTGAATGTATTTTTTTTTGTTGTATGAAACTTACAGTTTCTTTCAAACTGAACAGTATGTATGCATGTATGTATGTATGTATGTATGTATGTATGCATGTATGTATGTATGTATGTATGTATGTATGTATGTATGTATGTATGTATGTATGTATGTGTGCTTGTGTGTGCATGTGTGTATGTGTGTATGTATGTGTGCATGCATGCATGTATGTATGTATGTATGTATGTATGTATGTATGTATGTATGTATGTATGTATGTGCGTATATATGTATGTATGTATGTATGTATGTATGTACGTACGTACGTACGATGGATGTATGTATGCATGTATGCATGTATGTATGTATGTATGTATGTATGTATGTATGTATGTATGTATGTATGTATGTATGTATGTATGTATGTATGTATGTATGTATGTATGTATGTCTGTATGTGTGTATGTATGTATGCATGTATGTATGTATGTATGTATGTATGTATGTATGTATGTATGTATGTATGTATGTATGTATGTATGTATGCATGCATGCATGTATGCTGCATGTATGTATGCATGTATGTATGTGCGTACTTTCATGCACTTGTTTATTTAGATTGTATTCACTTCTTTCTTGTTTTTCTTTATTCAGTTATTCATTTATCTATGTATTTATGTATTTATTCATTCATGTATTTGATTACCTATTTATTTGTTTATGTATTTGTGTTTTTACTTATGGATCTTTATCTATTCATTTACTAATCTATTTATTTATTTGTTTGTTTGCTTATCTGTTTGTTTTTTTTTTTATTTATATGGGAATATTCTTTAATCACAAATGTTATTTAACCTGAGTGATAAATGAAAATAGCAAACAGTAAAAACAACGACGAAAAGCTAAACTCTCGGAAGAAATGCAGAGAAACGAACAGTCCACTTATAGCGTTCCATGTGGCATAGGACTGAATTGGTTTAAAAACAAATTGATACAAACACACACCAACAAACAAACAAACGCACAAGCACAAAACAAACAAGCAAACAAACAAATATCCAGTGCCATTGTTATTTCGTTCAATAGAAGAACGCAGTCTATGTAGTAGTAGTAGAATGAACTGTGCTAAACAAAACACTCACATTAGCGTAAATGAAACAGAAGCTGCTGGACTTTGTGGTTCTTATTGTTCAATCCTGATTCTCTCTCTCTCTCTCTCTCTCTCTCTCTCTCTCTCTCTCTCTCTCTCTCTCTCTCTCTCTCTCATATATATATATATATTTCAATAATATTCTTTGTTTACTAGTTTGTTGTTGTTTTAATAATTCTTTTTGTTTGTGTTATTTGTTTGTGTTTTTTTTGTTATTGCCTTTGCCTTAACCCTGGGTTTTATTTTCCCCCCCCCCCCCCTCCCCCCCAGCGGAGTTTAATATATTCTTTCAAACAACGAAGAATGGAGCTGATGGTGTGGAATATTCTGTGTACACATGTTTGCATTAACCTTTGTGAGTTAAATGACAAAAAAATGTTAAGTTTGTATAACACTTTTTTTTTCTACTGATCTGTGTCGCCATGTTACGCGTTTTATTTGTTGTAAAGGAAAATGCAGTCTTTTAAAATGTGTGTGTGTGTGTTTTTCAATAATTATACATTGCTGATTTTTTGTCCTTAGCAACAACTTTGCATCTAAACTTATCTTTGTTGGCCTCCAGCACTACAGTTCTCAAAAAAAGCTTTAGTGGTTCTGCAATGGCATCTGCAAAAAAAGGTTCCACAATATAATTTTAATCCTAGTTTGTTTGTTTTTTAATCCCTGGGGTCATTTATTTTTTTTTTGTTTCTTTGTGTGTTTATTTGCTTTTTGTTTTGGGGTTTTTTTTTGTACTGTTTTGTATTTTTCTTCAGATATATCCATCTTGTTGTCACGGCAATATAAATCTAAAAAAAAACATACTCCAAGTCTTAGATTTTTCCTTCATCAAAATCCTCTCATTTTCTGAAAAGTGCCCTGTTATATACACCAAATGTGCAAATTCACTAACTCATATTGGTATGCACACAGAAGAGGGAAAGCAGAAGGGAAAGAACAATCCAAAGTCTAAGAAGAACGGTGGAAGTCCCGGTTTGGTTTTCTTATTTCCTTTACCTTAGATCACAGACAAGTAAACATACGATGCTTCAGCACTCTCAAAGCTAGGGCTGAACCTTTTTTTTTTTTATCAAATCGCCATATTGATTCCTAAGTGCATGTTTTTGTGTTTTAAAAAAAAATGATAGACAAATAAGATGCAGGGAAAGAATATGTGCCAGTATATTCTAATAGGTACTTTTGTCACACAACGACGACGACAGACAAACAGGACAGAGATGAAAAAGACAAATGGTCAAGGCCCCACTGTTAGGGTGTGTGCGTGTGTGTGTGTTGTGTGTGTGTGTGTGTGTGGTGTGTGTGTGTGTGTGTGTGTGTGTTTGTGTTTGTGTGTGTGAGTGTGTGTGTGTGTGTGTGTGAGTGTGTGTGTGTGTGTGTGTGTGTGTGTGTGTGTGTGTGTGTGTGTGTGTGTGTGTATGTGTGTGTGTGTGTGTGTGTGTGTGTGTGTGGTGTGTGTGTGTGTGTGTGTGGTGTGTTGTGTGTGTTTGTGTGTGTGCGTGTGTGTGAGTGTGTGTGTGCGTGTGTGTGTGTGTGTGTGTGTGTGTGTGTGTGTGTGTGTGTGTGTGTGTGTGTGGTGTGTGTGTGTGTGTGTGTGGTGTGTGTGTGTGTGTTGTGTGTGTGTGTGTGTGTGTGTGTGTGTTACAAACCAGATCTCTTTTCCATAACAACAAGGGGGAAAAAAAGTTGAAAGACAGGAACCGAGCAAAAACTAAGTAAGTGAATGCAAACTAACTAGCCCACGGTGCTTGAAACACTGTTACCCAGAGTGCTCCTGTAATGGTGGGGATGAGCCAGGAAGCACAATATACGCAGTCAACCTCAGCGGGCCTTGGTGCCAGTGAGACTAAACAGGGCCATGGTACGAGCAATGAAGGGAAAGTGCTGCGAAGTGTGAAAGTCTGGGGTCGTGTGCCGTTTATTGAGTGCAAGCATGAAAGAGTATCGGACTCAGAGAGGCCAGACCACGTTTCGTTTTCAAAGAGTTGCGCTCAGGAACAACAACAAATAAACGTTTTTTTACAGTATTCAAGTGACTGATTAGTATTTGTAAATTCAGAATTTCTTTGTCATATTCTTTAACAGGATGTCATACACATGCCCACTACTACACAGCCTCTTTCTACAAGTAACAAATCTACTGTAAGTCAAGAATCTGATGTGTTATTACAGCTAAGAGTGTGGTTCTCAAAAACGAAGTATCGAAGTCCATCACATACTTCAGGTTCACGTCTGGGGGGGCACAGTCTATCGAGCAGGCAGTTCCTTCTTGTCTCTCACACGATTTGACACCCTCCTTCAGTCAATTTTAACTGCAATTTTCAAATGCTTATTCAAGCTGCTACGTTCACGATAAATTCCATGTCACTGACACGCTCAAGTTAGTACATCTTAGTCATAATTCTCTGTCTCTGGAGTCAGCAGGGTGGCCCAATCAGTACAACTGTTGGGGGTGTGTGTCACACAAAAGGCATCCAAATCATGCTCAAACCATGAAGGCCAAGCCATGGATGATAATCA
>JADBJO010022134.1:0-7500 GCA_016801955.1 Conus betulinus
GGTGCGTCCCCACGGCATGAATCAAAGGCCAGGGGCTTGTTAAGGTGGTGTGGCGTGCGGGGCGTGTGTGTGTGTGTGTGGGCGGGTGTGTGTGTGTGTTTTGTGCCAATTGCTTTTGTTGTGTTGTGTTGTGTGTGTGGTGGGTGTGTGTGTGGTGTTGCTGGTGTATTGGGCCGGTGTGTGTGTGCGTACGCGCGGTGGAAAGACAGACAAGACACCACAGACAGCCAACTACAGGGCCTATATACAGATGGACAGAAGATGGAGGTGAAGAGAAACTGGCCAGCGACCGAATAACCAGACGGACACAACAAAGAGACAGACAACAGAAGACAGGACAGACGGACAAACAGGGAGAGTTGACAGCGCGGATACATAACACACTGTCTACGCCTGAAGTCCGTATGCCAAACATTTACCTTTTTATTAATCACCCTTTCAACGAAACCACTCAAAGGCCTTCTTCGTCTTCTCTTCCTGTCTTCTCATTTCTTCTTCCGTTACCTTCTTTCTTTCGTTCTTCTTCCTTCTTCTTCTTTCTTTCCTTCCTTCTTCTTCTTCTTCTCCTCCTCCTCCTTCTTCTTTCTTCTTCTCTCCTCCTCCTCCTTCTACGACTACTACTACTACTACTACTACTAACTACTACTACTCCGTCTTCTCTTCTTCTTCTTCTTCTCTTCTTTCTTCGTCTCCTCGCTCCTCCTCTCCTCCTCGTCTTGTTCTTGTTCTTGTTCTACTTGGTTCTTGTTTTCTTGTTCTTGTTCTTCTTCTTCTTTTCTTCTTTCTTCTTCTTTCTTCTTCGCTGCCTGGCACAAGAAACAACTACCTCTGCCCGCGACCTTGGAGACACAAAGGTGCTCTTGCTTCTCCTCCTTCTCTCCTCTTTTATTATATTCCCACTGAGCTCCAGCCAGCGTCCTGGGCCCACAACATAGCCGCATCTTAGAGCCCGATTGAGAGGCTCTTCTTAAGTCAGAGAGAGAGTAGAGGAGAGAGAGAGAGAGAGACGAGAGAGAAGAGAGGAGAAGCGAGAGATCAGCGAAGATATAGAGAAGAGAGAGAGAGAGAGAGATATACGAAGACCCAGCAGCTGTTATGTAATTTCCTGCGGAGAAAATTAGATGAGACCATTCCTGCCTGTCAAAACGCCAACAATTAGCCTCGCGATCGATAGTCCACGATCTGTCGTATCGATCTTTTATGGTACACAGATTTAGGGGCGGGAGATTCCGGCCCCCACCCCCAAATGGTCAAAGAGAGCGTATGGTGGTGTTATGCATTGAGAGCTGCGTTGTGGGCCTCGTAATGTGTTGTGTGACCTTGTGTTGTGTGATGTGTTGTGTTGTACTGTTGTTGTGTTGTTTGTGTGTTTGGTACTTGTGTTGTGTGGGTGCTGTGTTTGTGTTGGGTTGTGTTGTGTTGTGTTGTGTTGGGGTGGTGTTGTGTTTGTGTTGTGTTGTGTTGTGTTGTGTTGTGGTGCCAGTGTAACTACTTGTCGTATGGGCATTATGTTTGTTACAGTGTGTTTAGGTTAGGCTTCTATTGCATGGGACTAATGTTTGAATTGTGTTGTTTGTCTTGCATGAAGGTATGGACGAGAGAGAGAGAGGAGAGAGCTAGAGAATGACGAGAGAGATGAGAGGAGAGAGAGCAGACAGACAAGACAAGACAGACAGACAGACAGACGACAAGACAAACAGACAGAGCAGAGAGCATGAAATTCCTGACTGAACGGCATCAAGAACTGTCCTACCTGTATACCAACGTCCTTGTCGTGCGTGGAATGAGGAAAGAGAAAATGGGAATGCCGAAGACTCCGCAGAATCACTACAGCAACTACTCCAAGTACAGCATGCCCTTTGTTCTAGCCCGCGAACGACGACGACGACGACCGACGAATGATGATGATGATGACGACGAAGAAGACGATGTTGAGATGAGCTGATGATAAGAACCACACCACATTCGCCACCGCCGCTTCCACCTAGCTGTCAACCTCATCAACAACAATAACAAACTCCAACATCAACAACAACAACAACAACGACAACAAGCAAGTAACAACAACAAACACACAACAACAACAACAAAACACATCATCGTTTCGTCAGCTCCTAGCATCATCTAACATCATAATAATCACATCATCATCAATCATCGTCGTCGTCGTGTCGGTCGTCGTCGTCGTCCGTCGTCGTCGTCCGTAGTCATCCATCATCACCAATATCAGCACAACACTTTTGCAATCGAAAGTAAATACTGTGACATCTATTGGTGATTAAATGGTTCAGACAGAGAATCCGAGTCGATTGAAACTGACATGTTGATAAGATATATTTAGGCCGTGCAATCGGAGACTCGTGTTCGGACTTTAGGGACACCTATTTGTGTGGTGTGTGTGCTGGTGTGTGTGTGTGTGTGTGTGGTGTGTGTGTTGTGTGTGTGTTTGTGTGTGTGTGTCGCGCGCGCGCGCGCGCCGCGAGTGTGTGTGCGTGCGTGTGTACGGTGCATGTGGTGGTTGTGTGTGTGTGTGTGTGTGTGTGGTGTGTGTGTGAGTGTGGGGGGGGGGGGGGGGGGGGGGGGGGGGGGGGGGCGCGGGGTCGGGGTTGATGGCAGGATGGGGAGGGCGTTAGATCGCCCGTTTCACATGTGCGTCAGCTCAACCTGCATGCATATGGGCGTGCCGTCTGTCAGTTTTTGTTATGCTGCTATGACATCTCTCTCATCCTATCTCCCTCTCTCTCTCTTCTCTCTCTCTCTCTCTCTCTATTAAACACACATGTATTTGATTTTGTTGTTATTGTTTATTGCTGGTCCTCCTCCTCGTGAATCCCTCTTCCTCCTCCTCCCTCCTCATCCTTCTTCCTCTCATCATCATCTCATCATCATCAGCATCATCATCATCATCATCATCATTCGTAATCATCAGTATCATCGTCATCGTAGTCATCATCATCGTCATCTTCTTCTTCTTCCTCTTCTTCTCCCTCCTCGTCATCCACACCCTCCACCTCAATCTCCTCCTCTCTCCCTCCTCCTCCTCCTCCTCCTCCTCCTCCCCTCCTCGTCTTCTTGTTTCTTCCTTTTCCTTCTTCTTCTCCCCGCTTCATGTGCTGTTTATTATCTGTTGTTGTTTTCTTGTTCTTGCCTTTGGTCGTTGGGTTGTCACTGTTTTTGTTGTTTCTGTTGCTGTTTTCTTCTTTTTTTTCCAATTCTTCTTCTTCTTCTTGTTCTCCTCCTCCTCCCTCCTCCTCCCTCCTCCTCCCCTACTTACTACCTACTTACTACTACTAATACTTCTTCCTCTTCTTCTTTCTTCTTCTTCTTCTTTTCTTCTTCTTCTTCTTCTTCTCTTCGCATTCTTTGCTTTCATCAGTTTCAGTCAAAAAACATGTGTTTTTACAACAAATCAATACCTCAGTCGTAATACTGCACATACCATCACTTAGCGTGCGTTTACGACCATTAAACAGAGAAGGAGGAGGAGGAGGAGTGGATTGAAGCTGCTATACAGACTAACGGAAAACGTCAGACCTGAACTTTAAACAAAGCTATTCTTGGACAGACACGGACCCATCGATCAAGATAATGTCACATTTACAAAACCATGGGACGGAGGAGACGGGGGTGGGGGGGGGGGGGGGGGCATGATTGTCAACTAATATTTTCTTCACCGATCGTGGCAGAAATTCAAGATCAAAAGTTCGGTGCTGCTTGCTGCTCCCCCCCCCCACCCCCACCCCCCCCCCCCCCCTCCCCCCCCCCCCCCCCCCCCCCATCTGTAAATAGAGAACTGACCTCTACAAGGTCAGCGGGGTGCCCAGTGCATGGAGTGTAGCGTGATCGCGTAGGTCGGTCTATTTTGAAGACGCACCATGCTCAGTTAAGGAGACGAGTATTTATAGACTGGGGCAATTCGATTGTTTTTGGGAAATCGGTATTGTGACTGAAAGCTGATTCACTCGTTTCGTTTTGTTTTTCATCCATCTGGCAAACAAACTACAAGCAGGTGGTTGGTTCCAAGCAGAACAGATTAAAAACAAAGGAATGGGATTACTTGGGGGCTTCCACCTGGCGCAAAGCTAGGGTCACACGCGAGTGCAAAGGCCTGAAATTTGCCTGTCAGCTTAGGGGAAGGTCATGAATTTGAAAATCGTACGCGGAGATCCCCTGAAGCATGGAAATCAGTGGTGGTGGGAAGTGGTTCTTTTGATCAATCATCAGTTTTCAACATTAAATGCTGACTCGAAATTATGTTAGGCCTCAAAATGCTTACATGGGTTATAGGGTGTTTGAGTGCAAATCCCTAATTGTGGCGTGTGTGGCCTTTGTCCATGGGCTGTTCCGGTTTTAAGGCACGATAGGTGTGCGATTACTTGTAGCCATGTCTGCGCGGGCGTGCGCGCCTCTCTCTCTCTCTCTCTATCTCTCTCTCTCTCTCTCTCTGTCTTTCTTTCTCTCTCTCCTCTCTCCTCTCTCTCTCTCTCTCTCTCACTCTCTCTCTCTCTCTGTATGCGCGCCGCGCGGCGCGCGCGCGCCTCCTCTGCGTCCGTGCGTGCGTTCGAGCATGCTTGCCTGCATGCGTGCGTGCGTGTGTGTGTGTGCGCGCGCGCGCGCGCGCGCGCGTCTGTGGTGTGTGTGTGTGTGTGTGTGTGTGGGCGCGTGCGCGCGAGGCGTGTTGTCTGTCTGTCTGTTTTGTCTCTGTGTGTCTGTATCTCTGTGTGTGTCTGTGTGTCTGTGTGTCCGCACCATTGCCTATATGTTTTCAGGGAAAGCGAAGGCCAAGCTGAACCAAAGAGATGGCATGTATAACGTAATCACACTGCGGGTTTTCTTTTTTCACTCAGTCCAGAATGGATGGCTTGATCGATGTGGTGTAGACAGTTTATAAAAGACTGGAGTGCTGGGCCGCAGGTGGGCATAAACATGCCAGCCCCTGTGGACACCGACCACGGGGAAATGAAAGACGGATGACTGACCAGCCATGTATGTCGTTCCCCGAGGACAGTTGAACACTCGACTTCAGCTGTGGATGCCGCAGCGGAAAAATCCATGTTGTCAAGGCATCCCATACATACGATCAATCCACAGTGTCAGATATACGTGCATCTATCACCCCCCCTCTCCCTCCCCCCTTACCCACACAGGTCTCCTAAACATCTCTCCACATCGTTTGAGTCACTCCTCAATCCTAACAAGCATGTGCACATGTGATAACCACTCACACACACACAACACACACACCACACACACACCACACACACACACACACACACACACACACACACACACACACAACACACGCACGCACGCACGCACGCACGCACGCTCATACACATACACGCACGCACGCACTCACGCACGCTACACTCACACGCATACATGTACACACTCACACGGACAAAGGCAGTTCTAGTAGCATGTTTTAATTGATGGTTAATAGCCAGGAGTTGTGGCTGAGGTAGCAGTACAGGAAATGAAAACGGTGAAAGCTAGACTGAAATGGGTGGAATAGCTTGTGATAATCCATATATTTGGATAGTTTTCAAATTCAACGTCTATCCACTCTAGATGATATAAGACAAAAAATTAAAAACAAAAACAAAAAAGTTACATCAAAAAACAAACAAACAACCCCTCATTTTAAAGCTAAAAAAAACTACAAATGGTTTTGATGTGGGAGAGAACAGTGAGAGGTAGGGGACGGATGAATATGGTCCTTTCGTATGCATTATTTAGATTTAGAAGTAAGTAAATAGTTGACTCTCTTAACTTAATAAGAGTAACCTCATAAGTATGAGATATCATGTAAAAAAAACTATACTACTTCCTTATTGGACTCTTTGATAAAGAAAGAAAGAATCCATAGTTAATACTGATGATTCGAAACATTTCTTATGGTATATGTCGAAACCATGGGTATGAATTGTTTGATATCGGCACGAGATAATATGATCAACTGTGATGCTCTGTCCACAAACACATGAGGCATTTTTTACTAAATTTTGTGGTAAAGGCATCGACTTTCCACCTATACAAAAGGGACGATAACTTTCTGCTCATGTGGGGGTGTGTGTTTAAAGTTTGCAATACTAAAATCTGTGTAAATAAGCTTTTTGTGAGACTTTATTTTTAAGGAATTCCGGAAATGGCTTCAAGGAAATGATTCCACTACACTATATTGTTCTTGAACGGAAAGTGGAACATTCATCCTGAGAAACTCTGAACTACATTTTTGCGCCTTCTTTTGCAGCTCTGTCTACTTTGTCGTTATAATAACACGAACAGTGTGACGGTATTCAGCAGAAAGTAATTGCCGTGCCTTGTATAGATAGGTTTTTGGTCAATGTGTGACTGAAAAAGTTTGTGTGCAATCGATAGCACAGAGCGTGGTGGTTCATCATTATCTAATTCTATGTAGTCTCTTTAGTCGGTGGCCGATTCACACCTTTGCTTCCCTAATAATTGACAGGAAAACATTTTGTAAG
This sequence comes from Conus betulinus, assembly GCA_016801955.1. NCBI lineage: Eukaryota > Metazoa > Mollusca > Gastropoda > Neogastropoda > Conidae > Conus > Conus betulinus. Next base: position 6,489 of record JADBJO010022134.1, read on the forward strand.
AAATGTTCGTAAGAGAGTCGACTATTGTAAGGGTACAGCAAGCTTAGGTATAGAACCATTGACATTTTTTTTTTGTGACATAGGTTTGTTTGACGTTGATGTGTTTGAAACAAAAGAATTATCGTCATTTATCGAAAGCAAATCTGCTGGTCAGTGAATCTCTAGACTTAAATCGTCACTAACAAAACAATTATAAGAAGACGGGTTGTCTAACAGCAATTCGGAGATTCGAAGCTGCAGACTACCAGCATTGATTTGGCTAAATGTGAAAACTGGTTTGTGATGGTTCCAGTGTTACCTGATCTTTTTGCTTCGACCTCTCTGTAATTCCATGCCCAGCACGCCATCACGATGCCGTAGCCTTGTTATAGCATTCATCAGTTTTCAGCAAATGCTCTGATGTTTCCTTACAAGCAGGATCTTCTGCTCTGTGTGTCTGCTTTGGGCATTAATCATTTTTCATTCAGCTTTAAGTGCATCATGAAGTATCACTTCAATAATGGCGTCCTGCATTTGTCAGCTACGAAGTATTCTGCATTCTTCTCTCGAAGTGGGTCATGTTTATCAACCCATGAGAGAGAGAGAGAGAGAGAGAGAGGTAGAGAGCGAGAGAGAGAGAGAGAGAGAGAGAGAGAGACACGAGAGACCACAGAGAGAGACAGAGAGAGAGAAGAGAGAGGAGAGAGAGAGATGTGTTCTATTAACCTTACCCGAGCAAGTTTTACTACTGAACTGCCAAAATTGCTACAACGTAAATACTAAGAAGTGTTGTAGATCTCACTTTGAACTATAAGTCGTACATCGGCCACGAGAGAGAGAGAGAGAGGAGAGAGAGAGAGAGAGATAGAGAGAGAGAGATATTCACGTTGACTGTATATTGTACAGTGATCTATTGATCGAGAGACAGAGAGAGAAGAGAGATCAGATGCGAGAGAGAGAGAGACAGAGAGACAGAGAGATAGAGCGAGAGAGCGAGAGAGCGATAGATAGAGAGAGGAGAGAGAGAGTTTCA
>JADBJO010022134.1:12500-15000 GCA_016801955.1 Conus betulinus
ACGATTTCTACAGAAAGAGAAAGTGTGTGTGTGTGTGTGTGTGTGTGTGTGTGTGCGACTTTCGATTGTGAAATAGTCGGATGTAGTCATCTCTCTTTGCCGAGCGAGTTTGAAGACTGCGATATCGTTCAATGATCTAGCAAGTGAAGAAATACGTTTCAGCTGATATCTTTATCTGTATATTGTTCCTGTTGAGAGTTTTGTTTTGCTTCTAATTTCACAGATATGTCATAAATACTGCAATCGCACGAATAAGCAATATTTCGTTTCGGTAAAGTACACGACCAATATTCGAAGAAAACAAAATTAAGAGAAAACGAAACTATTTTTTTTCTGTTGACAATGGTCGTGCACCACACACACACACACACACACACACACACACACACACACAAGGAAGCAGAACTTATGACGTATCCCGTGGGCCCTTGAAGTCGGCGCGGCAGCAAAGCAGGCACAAGACGCAAGGCAGAGGTCGTAAGACACTGTGATTGTAAAACGATCGTCAGCCGGAATTCATCATTTCTGTAGGATGGCGCTCGGAAATGGTTTCGGGATGGAAGGGGAGACAATTGAATATGAATAAGCAAACAACCAAGGAAACAAACAACAAGCCGGAATGTTGAATCGGGATGTATAATATGCCATCACCGCCAGCAGTGTGTGTGTGTGTGTGTATGTGTGTGTGTGTGTGTGTGTGTGTGTGTGTGTGTGTGTGTGTGTCTGTGTGTGTCTGTGTGTGTGTGTGTGTCTGTGTCTGTGCGTTTCTGTGTCTTTGTCTGTGTGTCTGTCTGTCTGTGTCTGTGACTGTGTGTGTGCGCGCGCGGGAATGCATGCTCATGAATATAATCAAAATCGCACGTGCGCGCGTGCGCGCATCTCACCATACTGGGAGCTTATATACATCATCAAAAAGCTCGCGCGCAGTCAGTGAGCAGGCATGTTGACGATAGGTGACGTAGCCAGTTGTTTTATTGCCCTCCCCCCCCCCCCCCAACCTTCCCTCCCGCAGAACAATCTCTTTGGACTTTCTCGCCCCGCCCCCCCCCCCCCCCCACCACCACCCCCCACGTACATAATCTCGTGGGACTTCCAGATGATCGGCAGATACTAGCGTGTTCCAGACACATAGCTCACTGCAGAAACTGATTGTCGAGATATTCAGGTCATGATCATAGCGTTTCGTTGTAAATCATTCGCATGCACACACGTATACATCAAGGAGGGCGCATCGCCGCACACATTCACAACTGACTCTTCTCGTCCACTTCCGCCGCCACCCCCCCCCCCCCCCCCCACACCACACACTCACACTCCATTAGCATACCCTTCTCCCTATCCATTTCCTCCCCCCCCCCCCCCCCCACCCCACCCCCTAGTTGACTGCAGATTTCTTCACTCCTCACATATACACGAGATCACAGAATTTGTTTGTGAAAGCAGTAACAGAATGTTGATGAAGTTAAATTGGCATGCAGTTCACGCACACGCACACGACACACACACACACACACACACACACACACACACACACACACACACACACGCGCGCACACACGCGCGCCACGCACGCACACACCACAACACACAAAGCCACGCTACCAACAGTCAATCTTTTACACACAGAATCTTACGACTGGAATGATGGCCAACATCAATCTTTTTTAGCAATCTTCTCTGGAATGATGGCCGAATCTTAGCTCTCTCTCTCTCTCTCTCTCTCTCACTCCTCTCTCTCTCTCTCTCTCTCTCTCTCTCTCTCTCTCTCAGAAGTGGTGGATGAACGATACATCTTTGTTTTCACGCTTTTCAATTTCACGCGTTAACATTTTACATCCGAAAAAGAAAAAAAAAATCTCAAGAAAGTCAAGTTTGTAAAAGTCTTAATTGATGACTTGGAAAGTTCATGAAAGTCACAACGGAACAGACGACAGCATACTACAGTGTTTTTGGCCCACGGGTATAATCAATTATATCACTGACAGAGCGTCATCGTAGGCACCGTACAAAGTCCCTCCCCCTCAATGTCAATTCCTGATGAGGATGAGATGAGGATCACCGATGAGGAAAGGAACGGATGAGTGACAACCACAAAAAAAAAAAAAAAAGAAACAGAGCCAATCGTCGTCAGCAGCAAGACACATCCGCCGCCTCGAAGAGCCGCGAAGGACTCAAGTTCTTCAGCGGATTGGAGATCTTCAGGTCCCCGAAGAGGCGGTTGAGGAGCTTTGCTCTTCTTCTTGCGGTACTTGAGGGCGCTGAAGATGACGTGCTCGAAAACCTGCTGCACCGCCTTCCTCACTTCGCGCAGAACACTCGATGTAGCAGTCCGCGCCGATCATCTTGGCCAGCTGGCTGCCTTCCTCCGTGGACACCTCAGTATGGCTGCAGGAGGAGGACGAGGAGGACGAACTAAGGTCACCGAGGAGAGGAGGAGGAGGAGAGAGGAGAGGAGGAGGAGGAGGAGACGTTTTCTGAGATCGGTGGAGGAGGAGGAGGG
>JADBJO010022134.1:25000-28396 GCA_016801955.1 Conus betulinus
GTGACGGTTGAGTTGCGCAAACACGCACTTTGTAACCTGAGACGTTTGGAACAAAGAATCAAACGGCAGAAGTTTTCCAAGTTCATGGAACTTTAAAAAAAACAAAAACGGTTTTCACCTTTTATCTTAATTTGCGTCTGTGAGCCTGTCTGTATCTCTGTCTGTCTGTCTGCCTGTCTGTCTGTCTGTCTATCTGTCTGTCTGTCTGTCTGAGACCGAAACGTCGACGAATATCTGCTCTTTTCCCTTCGAAAAGCAATCTTCAAAAATATTACAAAACATTAATCGAGAAGTTAATCTCTCTCTCTCTCTCTCTCTCTCTCTCTCTCTCTCTCTCTGTTTTTTTTTTTTTTTTTTTTTTTTGTTCTCTCTTAAATTGTTGTCTAGTCACCTGACGGGTGTTAGGTTCTGAGATCCATATATCCATTAAACTTACGAAATTCAAACAAGCTTCTCTTTCAAATTTAGGGTTCCTAAAAAGTGAATATGTAGAAAAAGAAACTCATTGGAAAGGTAATCAGTATGCGTACGTAGGTGTTTCAGTTGAGAAAGTGACGACGCGCTATTCTAATTAAAATCTCTCACGTTATTGGAGCAGTGAACAAAACACTCTTGGTTCATTACTTTTGTTTAATATCACAATCAGGTAGCACTACCTAGCCATGGAATGACACGAAAACATTATCATGTACAAAGAAAGCTGTTCTCTCTCTCTCTCCTCTCTCTCTCTCTCTCTCTCTCTCTCTCTTACTCTCTCTGTGTCTCTCACTTTGTGTGTCTGTTTCTCTGCCTGTCTGTCTTTGTCTCTCTCTCTCTCTCTCTCTCTCTCTTCTCTCTCTCTGACTGACCGATACGTTTACCGCACATGAGTAGTTGTCGTGCGTGCTGTCATGCCTGCCTGCGCAAATGATTTTCGGGCGGGTATGTGGTTCATTTCTATGGACCTACATTGCCTTCATGAGGAAAAGAGCCTTGCGTTATAAAGCGATGATGATTAGAACAGTGTTTTTGCGGAATCGAGCAAGCGGTGTTTTTTTGGGGTTTGCTCTGTCTTACCTGTTTTGGGGAAGTTTGCTGCTGATCCGAGCTGGTGATGTCGAGCTGAATCCTGGTCCGCCCCCTACTGCCACTGACAAGAATCAAAGTAAAGTAAACACACGGCAATCCAGGGCTGTGTCTTACCGACGAACTGTCTCTTGCTGATGTGATGGCCAAGTTGGATGCAATGGACAGTTCGATGAACAGGAAGCTGGATGAGGTGAAAGAAGACATGAAACGGGGTTAAGGGCAAGGTGGAAGAGTTACAGGAGGAGGTGGTGCACTGAAAGAAAGATCAAATCAGTACTTTGCAAAACGAAAATAAAACATTGAGAGCGGACATTAAAACATTGAAGGAGCGGCGGGTGAAAAATGTAGAGAAACACGCTGACGACTTGGAGGGCAGATCAAGAAGAAAAAATCTCCTTTTCTATGGTATTGACAAACGGCAAAATGAAACAAATCAGGATTTAGAGATGACATTGAAAGAACTGTGTACTGACAAACTTGACTTGGTGAGTGATGTTGAATTTGATCGGGTTCATCGGGTAAGTGGAAAACCCAACTCCCCTGTGATTGCGAGATGTACTTTTTATAAAGACAAAATAAACATTCTCTCAAAGCAAAGCAGAAAACTCAAGGGAAGCAATATTTTTGTCGGTGAAGATTTCTCCAGAGGGGTAAGGGAAATTCGGAAGAAACTGTCAGTGATTATGAAAACTAAGAGAAATGATGGACAGAGAGTGGCTATGGTACATGATCATCTGCTTGTGGATGGGAAGAAGAAGTTCTTTCTTTCTGCTGATGGGGAGAGTTTGGTGGGGGGAAGCGGGATTAGCGGTGCGGCCGCCCCATTCATGAACTGTATCAAACTTTATGTCAGTGTGTGGTGGTCAGATGGTCAAAGGTAAAAATGATTTGTGTTTGAACCATATTGTGTGTTGTACTCACATGGTCACAGTTAATGATGATTTTTGTTTTTAAACCCCTGCAATGGTTATGTTCTTGTGTGTGGAACACACAAGGCTGCACGTAATAGTGATCCTTGTTCGAACCCATGCAATGATGATGTTATTGTGTGCGGTACACACGGGGTCACAGGTGGTAGTGATTCCTGTTTGAACCCATGCAACTGTGATGTTGCTATGTGTGGTGCCCGCAGAGTTACAGGTGATAGCGATTCTTGCCTGAGCCCCTGCAGTTGTGATGTTCTTATGTGTGTGGAACGCGCAGGATCGCAGGTGATAATGATTCTAGTTTGAGCCCCTGCAATGGTGGTGTTGATGTGGTTGTGCACATGGGATCACAGGTGATAATGATTCGTGCTCGAGCCCCTGCGATGGTGATGTAATTGTGTGTGGTGCCGTGGGCTCACAGGTAAGAACGACTCGTGTTCGAATCCTTGTAATGTTGCTTTAACTGTGTGTGGTGCTCGCAAGGTCAGAGGTAAAAATGATTCGTGTTCGAACCCCTGTAGTGGTGATGCTGCAATGCGTGGTACGCACAAAGTCATAGGTTGTAAAGATTTGTGTTCGAACTCCTTTGGAGATTATATTACTAGCTTTAATACTGACATGGTTTCAGATTATAATGATGATCTATTTACAAATCCTTTCAGTGATGTTGTTACAGTGAACGATACGGATATGGTGTCAGGTTATTACGACTGGTGTTCGAACCCCGATTCCGACATTTTTTACCGTGTGTAATACTGATATGGCGGCAGATATACTGATCGGTGTTCGAACCTCAACGATATTACTACTACTGAATGGGATGCTGATATTTCAGGTTATGATTTGTATTCAAAGCCATGTAGTGCTCTTGTTACTATGTGTGATACTGACAGTTTTCCAGATGAAAATGAATGGCGTTCGTGTCCCTGCGGCAACATTTCCACTATGCGTGATACTATCATGGGTTTAGATTATAACGATTCGTGCTTCAATTCTAGTAGCAATGTTATTACTATGTGTAATACTGATGTGCATTCAGCTAGTAATGATTGGCCTCTGAACTCTAGTGATCTTGTTGCTGTATGTGACACTAACGTGGTTCCAGTTATAATGATTCGTCTTTGAACCCCTGCAGTGATGTTGTTTCTGCGTGTGATAATGGCATAGCTTCAGCAAATGATAGTTGGTGTCCGAACTACTTTAGTACTGTCGCTATTGTGTGTGACACTGACATGGTTCCGCGTAATAATGATGTGTTTTACCATACCAAATGGTTGGTGTTTGAATCTCAATGGTAGTGATGAGGTGTTGTTCTCGCCAATTGGAGAATGAGTCGCGGGAAGTTTATGGGGGGGGGGTGCGAGTGGTGTCGAATTAGATCATGTTTATACTGAATTCAGTG
>JADBJO010022135.1:0-28395 GCA_016801955.1 Conus betulinus
AGGGGGGAGGAGAGGGAAAAAAAGGGGGGGGAAAGAAAGAGAGGGAAGGAAGGAAAGGGAGAGGAGGAGGGAGGGGAGGGAAACGAAAAGGGAGGAAAAAGGAGAAGGGAAAACGGAGAGAAACAGAAGGGCGAGGGAAGTGGAACAAAAAAAAAAAAAAAAAAAAAAAAAAAAAAAAAAAGGTAGCACAAAACAAAACAAAAAAAAAAAAAAAAAAAAAAAGAAGAAAATCAGAGGAAAATGGAACAATAAAAAAATGTCGAGAAAGATGTAAAAAAGGAGGAAGAGGAAGGAGGGGAAGGGGGAAACAACCACACAGGGTGTGAAAAAGCTTCCGAAGAGGCGGCTATGGCCTTTGTGAAAGCTGTGCGATGGTCTTTCCATGCCACCCTCCCCATACCTTTGGTTTGGCACACCACAGCCCGCACGCACGCACCACCATCACGCACACACACACAGCGTGCGCGCCACCACACACACACACACAACACACACACAAAGAAGGCCGAATGAATACGAATATCGAAGGCTAAATGGTAAGCTAATTGTTGTTGTTATACACCGCATGCCCTCGAGAAACAACACACCGGCAACAGCAATATCAATGAACTACAGAAAATCACCAAAAAGCACCATAAGCTTAGAACGGACCATGACTACCATAATTAGGATAGAAAGCAAAATTAGGGCACCATTTTAGTACATTTCGAAGAACACCAAAAAAAAGACAGAGAGCGCGCGTGCACACACACACACACCACCACTACAACACCCACACCACCCGCGCGCTTCGCGCGCGCGCGCGCGCGCGCGCGCGCACTAACACACACCCACTCACAGCTTGGCATTCACACACACACACTGTTCGTGCGCGGCGCGCGCCACACGACGACACACACACACACACCACACACACACACCACCACGCACGCAGTATTGTGTGCTCCTATATACGCGTTGCAATGAGCACTTTTCCGATTGTTCACTCTCCTTCACACAACAAACTCCACCTATACCGAGAGACAAATATGCAAATAGAATTTTAGTAACTAACGGCATGTAAACAACATGAACATTGTACGTAATGACAGATGTAAGTTTTGTGACGCGGAAAAGGATTCAGTTGAACCCTACTTCTATAAATGTCGACACTCTCAAGCACTCTGTAACGAACAAGAATTATTCTGCAAAGACAAATACACAAACTGGGACAGTTTTTCGTTTGATGCTGAATATTCTTACTGGGTAAATAATAAACCTAAGCCAAGCATCCATGTGTTTCTTAACGAACTAGGTGCTAGGTAGAAGACAGAAACGTACTTTCAACGACTAAGAATGAACTACACTCAGTTCCAAAAAAACATGGCTTCCGCACACAGACTGACTATCTAACGCTAAACTGAATGAAATTTCCACAAGAAAGGGAATCCGACAAACTAGCTTATCGTTAAAATTGCAGTCATGGTAAAGGTGTCCAAGAAATAATACAGAACACTTTATAATACAGAACCTTAAAAGTGTTTCCCAATTAGTAGAGAACCACTTGGGGGTCGAATGACATTTGCTTGTCTTTGGTGTGTCAACTGTGGCATTGACAATCATATTTTTTGCATGTAACTTTTCCAGTTGGAAACCAACATATACAAAAGTTACACCAGTGTTTTCTAGGAGAAAATAACCTTTAGTTTTTCAATCATCTCCTAAATACAAAAATATTAGTTATATATCCACGCACTATTGGGTCATTGAACTCCCATTATCTGTATTAAAAACTCCTTCCAGGCGGAGAGATTTGCATGCATCTGTCCTTTTTCTCTTTTATTTTTCTTTGATATATGCAAAGAGAGCCCACAAGCATAAGATCATCGCTAGTTCTTCTAATATGTTGTGTGTTTCACAGTGTAAGCCTATCGAACTGTAATTCATTGCATTGTATATCAGCTGGTTCTTTTATTTCAGATTTTTTCTTCGTCCTCTTCTGTTGTTTTCATTTAAATTGCTGTTAAGTTATAATGAATGCTTCGTGTATGTATGTTTGTGTCCTACAGAGTATGTCACTTATGAGTTGAAGTTTATGCACACTGTCGGTGGAGAGCGTGGTAGCAGAGAGTCCTCAGAAGAGAAGCCCCCTTCAAGCGAGTGTTTCGGCCCTTATCTCCTGACACTCGGTGGGGGGGGGGGGGGGGGGGGTGGGGGGGGGGGGGGGGGGGGCACACCCCCGGTTCATGACTCCGGATGTTCCCTCTGCTGCCCCCTTTTTTTTTCATCTTGGGATGAGCCATGACTGGGATTCGAACCCATGCCCTTCTGGACATGCTCATTTCCATTTAATGACTCACGCACTAACCACTGAGGGGCCACAGGGACACCTGATATTTGTAGGAAAGTTAAGCCTTATGAAGTTCACTTTTGTTCCTCCTTGACCAGATCCAACTTGAACACCTCTCTGCCGCTTCTGCCATTGCTTTCAGGCTTTGGTTTTTTTCCCTCCCTGCAACTGGAGAGCTGTTTTCATGAGGCTGTATGCAGACGTTCCCACAACCCCCCTAGCTCCAATTTCTGCAGTGAGGACTTTGACCTGATAGCCTTCTCTCCTCAGGCTGTTTGCCAGATCAGCATACTTTTCAGTCTTGTGTAGATCTGAGCTGCCTCCATTCTGTTCTCATATGGCACCAGGAGCTCGATCATGATCAGCTGCTTGGTTGACTGAGAGTGGAATACTATGTCTGGTCTCATGCCACTCTTGCTGATAATCTCTGGGTGACTATTCCCTTCTGGGAGGTCTGCTGTGCACTCCCAGTCCTCTGCCCCGTCCAGCCGACTCTGCCTGCATGTTCCGAGGTAGCACTGTTGTTCTTGGCCATGATTCGCTGCCTCCTGCCGTGAAGAATGTTGCGGGTGCTTTTCTCAACTTATTTGCATAAATTCGAAATTGGAAAAAATACTATCTAATACCACCAAACACTTACAACATTTTCATCAGTTCAAGTCATATGAACATGCATAGTTAATGAGGACCATCAAGTTCAGGTTGTTATAGAATGTTTCTTCGGCGTGTTTAGACACAACACTGTTCTATTCAATGCATGTGGTATGCCAGAGAGAGAGAGAGAGAGAGAGAGAGAGAGAGAGAGAGAGAGAGAGAGAGAGAGAAGACATTACATTTCTCAGCAACATTAAACCTTTCCCCTACCCCTCCCCCTATTTTTGTAATACATACTTTAATGACACATGGGCTTGATCACCAATTGATATTACTCTCGTAACATCAATGTGATACGTACATAAATTAAGTAATGTTTCCAGCATTTCTCAATGTGTCTTTATGATCATTAAGGTGCATGACACTGAGTATGCTATTTATAAAAAACATAACATTTACAATGTTGCATGGTGTGACATGGTTTTGCATAGAATACAGGAGGATTTATTTTGTGTAAAATAAATGGGGACAGAACAATCAAATATTTGCAACATTCACGTTATGAACATACAAGACCATTCTCCTTAGACATTTTTTTGTAATGACTTTGATAGATTGCCTTGTCTGTTTGTCGCAGGGTTAAAACGTGTCAACAGAAGTCAGTATGTCTGGCAATACGTGGCAATACTAAGAGACAGACGATGTTTCTGGATGTGAGGGGATTTAAATGTCCTCATGCTGAACACGATTGTTGACGAAAGTCAAGTCTCATCATATTTTGCGCCTCTTGCGGAAATCATACGAGGTAAATACCGTGTATTAAAATGAATTTCGCAAAACTTAGTTGACCATAAGCTTTTGCATACATCTCTAAACTATCAACACTCTTATATTATTCTCTCATTGTTATAATTATCATCTTCACTATTATCATTAGTATTAGTGTTAGTATTATTATAATTGTCATTATCATTACTATAAGGGTATTCATATACAGCGCATATCCTTGGTTAGAGGCCAAGCTCAGAGCGTTCTACAATCCTCGTTTTCGCTCACAGAATGGTCTGCCTTCCCAGGCTGAGCAGGCTAAAGAGCTGCCTGATGACGCTATGTTCGGTCGTTTCTTGCTTCATTTAAATCTGAAATCAGTCTCTCAGTCATTCTTTCATTTTTCATCCACGGAAGGTGCATACTCTGTGTACACGTGTCATCCCTATCAACGAAAGCACTGGGTAATAAGCATCTTCAAGGTCAATTGATGCCTTGTAACAGCCTGGTGCAATCAGTCTAAGAGCAGTCTGTAGAGTGTCCATCTTAAAATGGTGATATGCTATGTGTTTTATTCAGCTGTTTCAAATTAAAAATCATCCTGTGGTTTCGATCCTTTGGGGGGGGGGGGGTGTAAAAAGTGGAAATGAACTGAGCATGATCTGGGGAGCATGTGGATATAAGCCCTTTTGCGACTAGGTTTTGGACCTTATCAGAATTAATTTGCTTTCTTTACAATTCAGTCTTGGATGTCTAGAAGCCATGTTTGGCAAACGACTGGTTGAACAGTCAAGTTCACGTCCATTTACTGTTTCAAGAATGTCAAGATGTTTTGTCAGCTGTCTCCAGTTTTCACTGCTTTGTGTTCACTCTGCCTGCCTGAAGTGAAGGAACGTCAGCTTCTATGTCCGAGAGCAGGGCTATGGGGGAGCGTGCTCATCACTTACCCTTTTTGTGTGTTGGCCTCTCAGGCCCTCCTTTTTCCTGCTGTGGTAAAACATCTGTCTCTGCCTGCCCTGCAATGGCTTTCTGCGTGCGAGCCCTCTTTGGCGTAAATTTGTCTGGCCTATAAAACCACGCCTCGCAGGTGCTGGCCTCTGATGCCTGTGTACCCACATCCCACTTCTGTCACAGCTGAGCCTACCCTCTCCACTTCTCTTACTTCTTTCAGTGATCCAGCAAGGTCATCCCAAATAACCAGCTTGTAACAGGCATGGAGTCAGTGCATAGCACAGCGAAATCATTGCTAAGGAACGGGCGTAAAATCCTGCCTGCATCTGAGGAGCAAAAGCGCACCAAAGTGTATGTCAGAGATGGCTCTCTTCAGTTCTTTGTCTACTGTGCTTATGCCCTTGCTATCAGCATGGAAACAAGCTGAGAGCTGTTGACAAAGCAGTAGCACCTTTGACGATGGCCCTTTAACTCTGAGCCAATTTCTGATCTGCTTTCCTAGCAGAGGCTGGAATTTTCTTCCATACATGTGGGTTTACTTTGGAGACTTGTAAATTGTCACTATTTTCAGGTCTTTTGGTTATGTCAAACTTTTCTTCAACTTTTTTTTTTCTCCATCGGTGATCAGCAGATCAACATTTATGTGTACCACCATGGGAATCTTGAAAATTCTCAACGTTTTTTTTTTTTTTTTCATGTTTAACAACTTTTATTCAAGAAACAAATAACAGAATGCCGTGGTTTTGTTTCCTCAGTGCTCCCTCGTACATAAACCTTTACCATGCTTCCTGGGTCTTCCATGACCCAGTGACTCAATAAAAACATCGTATCTTATGAACGGATGGAGCTATGCTCAAGAAAACTTAGGAATTTGTCAACAATTTTAATAGCCGTTGGTCACAGAAATTTCATGTATGGGCACAATCAATTATCAGCGTAATTAGTCACGGTTCCCCCAGGACCTATACATTTTAATGGGTTGCAGATGACCCACGCCAACGGGTGAGGAATAAGCTGCTGAACCGCTCTTTATCAGGTGCGGGTCTTATTACACAAGACCCACGCGATCTGAGCAGGGATAAGCAATAGAGAAAAACCTCTACAAAATGTGTGGGTCTTGGGCGACCCGCACGATCGGGTCTGTGTAGTCAAAAACGTCATCAAGTAACAGGTTAGCAGTCTCTGAGTCCTGTTTGTAATACGATCAGGTCAGTGTGTAGTCATCCGGTAAAGGTTAACAAGTCTCTGAGTTTGTTCTTAATTGTCTGAGGGGAGTGAGGGGCTATAGGGAGTGTGTGTGTGTGTGTGGGTGTAGGGAGGGTACAGGGCGGGAAAGCGGGGGAGGTAGGGGAGGGAGGATTGCTGGTGTTGGGTTGGGTAGGGTAGGGCAGGTACACCACGGCCGGGAGTAAAGAACAGATTGATGACGTCTGATGATTGTGGCTGGGGGGGTAGTCGGGGGGTAGTGGGGGAGTGGAGGGGTGGGGGGGGGGAGAAGTTGGCGTGCATTCCACTAGCCCGAGGGTCAATGGGTGTGCGGCAAAAATGGGTCCAGTCAATCACGTACTCGGCCTCTCTGCTCGGAAGCAAGGAAATCCCCCAGGGATCGCCGTCGTTTTGAGGAAGACATGGACTTTCGCCGAGTCACTTTTGCAGAGTGGACTTTCGCCGTCGCCGAATGGACTTTTCGCCGAATGGACTTTTCGCTCTGGGAAGGTAGTTTTGGGCATTGGGGGCGGGGGTTCAGTTTTTCTATCTTTCGCTTTCTATCCTTTTAGAGAATAGGTTTTTTTTTTCTCTTCTAATTTCTCATTTAATGCATGAAGAGACTGGCGAAAACGGCCCATCAGATTCAACCAATAGTTCATCAAGTTAGCGTGCTCTTTGGCTTCTAGTTCGTTCTTTTTTTTTTCTGTCTTTATTTCTTTCTTGTTCTTTTCTTCTTGTTTTCCTTTCCACTCTCCGTCTTCCCTTCTTTCTTTCTGTCTCTTTTCTCTGTCTGTCTGTTTGTCTGTCTGTCTTTTTCTTTCTTTTTCTTTCTTTCTTTCTTTCTTTCTTCCTTTCTTCAAAAGAGTTTTTTCATGCTTGTTTCTGACATAGCATGTTTTGATGTATACTCTTCCAAATAAAACAGAAATAAAAGCAAATATTTCTTGTTGATTAAACATAGTTCTTGTTTCTAGAAAGCGTAGAAAATGACCAGCAATGTATTTTTTTAAGTTTAGAACGTCTCCCAATCTTCCACTGAGTGACATACCTTGAAGAAACAATGTATGATCAACCAGAGAGAAGGCGAAGATGATTCAATGTATTTGTCAGCAAAAATGGTTATTTTCCTATAAGAATATAATCTTCGTGTCAACGGTTTATCAACTTACATGTCTATGCTAGAAACTCAAGCCCCTCTTTTTTATATATTGTCAAATGTTATATTTGCTCAATTTTCACTATTTTTTGACGATGTTACAATTGTTACAATTAAAAAGGAGCCTTTTACGTAGGTTAGTTTCTCTTTCAAACAAAACTGTGATATCATATCCATACCCATATCGAAATTTGCTTATTACCATTTTTGTGATCAAAATTGTATGGTTTACAAATTTCACAAATGGGCATTTTACATCATTCGGTTTATATCCAAAAAGTACATCTGTCTTCTGTAAGGTCTTATTTGTTTGTTTAAATATGTATCCACTACAGTCCTTCCATACTTTTTTTTTTACCTTTTTGGCACCTAAAAAAAATGTTCAATGTATTCATTTTCATTACAGAAAGAGCACTTGATGGATTTCTTAATCCCCATTTTGAATAGCAGAATATTGGTTGGATACATATTATGAAGAAGCTTCCAATGTAGTAGTCTCAGTCTTTCTTCTTTAGTGCATTTATTTGCAATTAACCAATTATGCTCTGTTAGAACTAGTCCGTATTTTTGTTGCCAAAACTTTTGACCACATGGCTCTAGTATCAACTTCGATAAACTGAGTCGAATAATTATAGGGTTTATTTTCTTTTGCATTTTTCTTCAATTTTGATGTCATTGTGTCTTTTCTTAAAAACTTGTTTGCCATCTTAGCTAAGGAGGATTTTTACACCTACTATATGTTCTTTTTCCTCTAATTCATTTTCAATATCTTTCCACATGCCTTCAACAGAAGATGGAATTGAAATAGCATCTGAATCATCAACCAACTCTCTCTCGGAACTAGAACTTTCTTCTCTTTTTTTCTTTTCGTTGCAGGTGAACTCTATTTGGAACTATTCTGAATCACTGTCCTGCTCAAGGGAGCCAGCGTGCGAGCGCCGTTTTTCGCCATTGACAGCCAGCTCTTGGGTGTGGTTTCCATCTTTCCCGCTCTTGCCTTTTCCTTTGTTACTTTCTGCCTTGAGGGCAGCATCAAGTTTCTCTTCAAACCGAGAAAGCATGGTAGTCACCTTGTTAAATCTTCTTTCCCAGTTGTGCTCCGATTTATCCATCCTGCTTTGATTACTATCTTCCTCTTCAGATGACTGATTTTTCAGGTTTTTCATCCCTCTCAGGGGGGACTCTCTCTCTCTCTCTCTCTCTCTCTCTCTCTCTCTCTCTCTCTGATCAGTGGTAGTGGGGAAAATTTCCATGCAAAACCTCAGTTGCTTTCCCCATAAATTTGACAGAAAAAGAAATAGCACCCAGACTAAATCTAACAAAGTCTCAGTGATATATATCACAGTTTAAAAAAAACACGACTACAAGAGTGTAGCTTGCAGAATAATGTCTTACATAGTAAAGCAATACCAACAAAGCAAAGCGTCAATAAATAACAAATTCGTCCTCAGAAAAAAAAGCAAGACGTACAGACTTACCTGATGTCCTCGTCGCACATAAACACATCACATTCACATAGTCATACAACCTAACACAAGTATATTACAAATCTTTGAGACTTCCCTCGCCTCAAAATTAGTCTGTCAGCATCCCTGTGTTGCCTGGCTCACCATCAGCGTCCAACTGACCTGGCTTAGCAGTGCGCACAAACGCTCGTGTCACATCATGTTACTTCGCCTGACTAACGCAACAGAGAAGGATATTTGCCTTTTCTTTAATGATTCAAGATTGGTGAGGCTCACGTATCTCTCTGATCATTGCTCTGTGGAGAAACAAAAATAGTTGCTGAAAATGTTCAAGGACTGTTCTGGTTTGAGCAAAGGACTGCAACTGTATGAAAGTTCTCATGTCAAAGAAATCATTTTGTGAGAAACTCTCTGTTGAAATTAGTCTGTGGTCGTTGAACATAAATTTGCATTCTTTATTCTTAGGTACACATTTCCGTACAATAAAGGCTTCAATTGCTAAGTTGACTAGAGGTTGCTGACATTGGTTTTATATTGTATGCAAACAGGCCTGTAGGCCTAACAATGTATCTCAACCGAGTGCCAGTGGATAGTATTGTGCAGGCTGTGTTCCCCTCTCTACAGAAAAGATTGTTCAAATTTCAATTAAGAACCAGTCTTAAGTCTGCCGTAACCTGTCGATCTCTGTGAAGAAGATAATAGATGACAAGTTTCAGCCAAGAGAAAATCTAGAATTTGTCGTTGGTTCGCGATATAGACACGCGAACCAAAGCTTTGTCCTGTGAAGACTGATCTTTGGATACCCTCCAGAGCAAACGTCTTGTCTGCCGCTCATGAAGGTCGGACCCCTGCCTGTACACAGACTTCACCTGTGTGTGTAACACTGAGTGCACTTTAAACTTGACAGCCAGGAACTGTCAACTGCAAAGCGTGTCCGGCGGACAGCCAACATGTGATTAGCAGGCAGACAGAAAGCCCATCAGATTAACAGAAAGTGACAAATGCCTTCCATATGCGCAGTAAAAGTCTAACTAGCTAACAGCGAAAATACTTATCCTCCTACTGCTTGATCTAGGTCTGAGCAAAGGCAAAAATAAGGTGCTGACCTCTTTCCTGTACACTGAACCCCCTGTCAGTAGTAGTATTATAGGTAGGAATCACGCCCTATGGAGATGGGAATGGATTGTATGTCGTCATAAGAAGTGACATTAGCAGAAGTGACATCACCCGGAAATGACGTGATAGGGGAAGTGAAATCATCCAGAAACGAATCATCGCGGAGTGTCAAAGGAGTGACATCATATGAACTAACCTCACAGGAAGTGACATCACTCGGAAATGACGTCATCTTACAGGAAATGACTCGTTCCGGAAGCGTCATCCCTTCTCATCCAGCATGTCGTGATCTTAAAGGAAAGAAATCGCGCGTGAAACGGCCCCCGACCTTTCTTTTTTTTTTACTATGCAGTTTGAGTATCGTTTTGTAAGGGGCAGTCTCCCCCGAGTCACCCAATCTGTCGAGCGTGAGGGGAAAGAGGGTGGCTTACAAAATCAATCAAGGGTATAAGTAAAAGCAACTCGAGCGTGGCTTGGATGGGAAGGGTTACTGAGTAGGTCACACCAGGGATAGTCCATTTGGTGCTGGGGGGAAAGGGTCTTGTTTTTTTTTTTTTTCCATCCCCCTCAAGATGGATGTTTGCTGGGACACACCCTTTTACTTGTGTCATAGTGGGTCCTACTGGCCCTGGGGAAACTCATTTTGTAAAACGTTTTGTTGTAACAGCCTTAATTTTTTTTTTACTTTACAATTTGTTTTTGTTTTGAGTGGATAGGACATAGACAAAGCCACCAGGGGATTCAAACATACATGCATATCAAGTGACATTGAGACAGACTAGTCCCTCAACATGTACATCAAGTCCAAAAGTTACACTTCTACTAAAGATTGATATAACTGCCATTTTTCAAGCAGTTTTTGAATAGACTTTACGCTTTTCACAACTTGCTGTTCAAAATTATATTTTGTCTTTAAATAATGTAGAAAGCTTATTACAGTTGGAAGTTTTTTTTTTTCTCATGTTTGCATTTATAAATTAAATATTTCGCTAGAAGTAATATGAAGTCAAAGGTTTCATCACCTCTGAAATTATTGGAATGCCAAAATAATACCAATTCATCAGACAAATTTAATGAAACGACATGCTGCTGACATTTTTCTTTTATTGTTGCTTGAAGTTGTTGCCAAAATGTGCTATATGTTCACAAAAACCAAAACAGATGCTCAATCTTTTGCCTTTCTTATATTACAAAATGTACAATGATCATTCAGTTCAATTCTCATGTTTGACAACACAATATTTGTGCCCAATATATGGTATCGAATTTTTATCTGAAACCATTTTTTATTTCTTTTATTTTGTTGTACCTTTTTTAAAAATGACATCCCATTCCAATTCCTGTTCAAGTTTTTTTTATCCTCTGCAAAAGCAGGGTTTATGTTGTCACAGAGAAAGGCATCATAATAAACATGTGCCTCTCTGCTGACCAAGCAGATAAGTTGCCACAATTTAGACCTAGCTTCATTCTTAAAAAGACTGTTTAATCAGCTCCACTCTTGTTCTTTGCCATTGTTACTGCAGTTTTCCGAATATACGCGTTTACTTCCCTTAATAATTCAGTACACAAAATAAAGTCAATGCAAGATCCATATTTGTCATTGAACTCTATCTATGCCGAAAGCGTGCAATCTTCTTTCACAATATATCCAATTGTGTATATATACTTTGTCGAGCAGACTTTGATCAAGCTTGTTTTTGTTGTTGTTGTTTATCGTGATATTTTCATTGTAAAATATATTTTTGGAAGCCATTCCTTTGGAAATGCAAGTATAATCCTGCGGCCAAATTCTTTGCATGCCTCAAATACATCAGCCCCAAAATTTGTTTTGGACAATTGGCCTAGAGGACGACTGCAACCAATATTTTTCAGATAATCTATTCTTGGACAACTTGCCAAAGTAATACCTTTCCACTTGCGAGATGATATTCTTATTTTTCTACCCATGCAAGTTTTAATGCAAATGTATATATTTTTTATTCTCGGCACACCAAGTCCTCCATTCATTATGTTTTCAACCATAGTGTTTCTACTTATGCGATCCCGTTTTCTATTCCAAACAAATTGAAAGACTGAGTTTTGAATAGCATTAATTACATCATTGGGAGGATTTGGAAGTAGAATCTAGAGATGACTTAGTTTGGACAAGACTAAAGACTTTAAAACAGGCATCCTGCCAAGTGGAGTAATCTGTCTCTTTAACCGTACCTTATATAACATTTGTTTAAACCAGCCTCTATGTTTATTTCTGAACAGTCAGCAAGATCACTGGTAAATAAGAAACCCAGAATTTTAAAGTACTGTGGATTCCACTGAATACATAAATGTTGCATGTAGCAAATCGTCGAGTTTTTTTCTACTGCTGAGCCATAAAGCACATGTTTTCTTTTCTGTGTTTAATATCAAATTTGATTTTCTCCCAAACCTATCAATTGTTATCAGAGTTTCCTAAAAGACACTTTGTCACCTTCAAGCATAATTTCTGCATCGTCCACATATTGTAAAAGTTTGTGTTCTATATCATTTATTTGGATCCCTTTTTAGTTCTATTATCTCTCAACATAATGGCAAGGATTTCCTCACACAAAAGGAATATGTAGGGTGAAACTGGGTCACCCTGCCTGCACCCATGACCTACAGGAAACCAACTAGATGCCTAGCCATTCACAAGAACAGTTGACTTAATATTATTATAAAAAGTAGTTATCCATTTACGTATATCTGGTCCAAAACCGAATGCTACAAGTACTTTATTCATGAATCCCCATTGAAGTTTTTCTCGAAATTTAAACATAAAAGCAAACTAGGCAGTTTGCAGTGTTTGTAAGTAGTTAATTAATTATAGATTAACCTAATGTTATCTCCGATATATCTTTTGGTCATAAATCCTGTTTTGTCTTCATTGATCAAACTTGGAAGAACCAGTTTTAGTCTATTCGCAACACACGCTGACTCTATCTTATAAACAACATTTAAAAGAGTAATTAGTCTACAGTTTTTAATGGCATCTCGAGATTTATCACCTTGAGCAAGACAAACTATAATTCCTTCCTTTTGTGTGGTGGACAACTCGCCTAGTTTAAAATCTTCATTTAAGGATCGGACAACGATTATTCTAGGTGATGGCCATAGCAATTTGAAGAACTTAACAGTAAATCCATCTGATCCATGGCTTGTAATGTTTTTCATCTGTTGAAGTGCATAGCCAACCTCATCTGGTCTGTTTAGAAGTTTCTCCTTCTAATTGTACCTTTTCTAATGTTAACTTGGTCATATTTTTGTTTAAGAAGTTTCTTTTTCAAGTGAGCAGAAATATTGACTGGCCTGTTCCCCTTCTGCTATCCAACGTGCTCGTGATCAAAGCATGACCGCTTGCATTTTAGCCTCCATAAGTCTGACTAGTTCCTCTTTGTCCTGCTCTAAATCATGTCTTTTTCTTCATCAGTCAACTGTTCCTTTGTCTCTACGTTTTTCCATATTCACTTGAATGCGTGTCTGCTTTTCATTACTTCTGCGTTTCTTTTCCGTTGCAAATGCTGTAGTTGGACTTACTATTTTCATTAATGAAACATCTAAAAAAGAGTTTATCTGTAATAGTAAACTGAATTTCTGAACGCTCAATAAATGGCAGTTGTTTCCTTAAATAGGGCTGTACTGCATACTTTTCTATTACAGCTTTAATTTCCTCGTTAATTTCACCAATGTTCTGTTTGCCCTGCAACAACGAACAATTAAATTCCAGAAGTATCGTTTAGTTTCTTTAGCAATGTTAAAGTCAGAGTAATCATTGAATGGTCTGTCTTGTATCCTTGCTTAATATCTGCATCCATGACAAAGGGGGACTCATGATCTCAAACTAGAAAAAAATCAAGTCTACTTTGCTGCAGAGGTGAGGATCTGTATCATGTATATCTTTTTGATTATGGATTCAACTTTCTCCATATATCTGTAAGATCTTGATTAAGCATCATGTCTTTAACTTGCTGTTGTACATTAGCATTGTTATAATGCTTGTAGTTAAAATAATCCATTGGAAAAACTTGTACAAGGTTCCAGTCCCCTCCAGTTAAAACATTTTCAACACCTATGTCCTTAATATTACCTTCTAACTCAAAAAAAAAAAAAAAAAATCCGGATTATCCTGATTTGGTCCATACAGGTTAATGATCAACATTATCTTATCCAAAATGAAAACAACGGCGAAAATGTAGTTTCCACCTGTATCTTTGTAAACCTTCTTTCCTCAAAATTTAAGATTATTGTTAAAGAGAATCGCAACACCTCTTGAATTTGACAAATACTAAGCAAAATATGCTTTATAACCCCATTCTGCTCTGATACACATTTCAGGTTTGGGGTCAAAATGGGTATCCTGTAAAAGATACACTGAAAACGCCATTTCTCCTCGATAGTGAAACACAACCCTCCTCTTTTGTTTTTGATCTGCTAGGCCTCAGCAGTTCATTGAACAAAACCTTACATGTTCCTCACGTTACATCTTTATAAGTGGAGGCAGAAACACACAAATATAGGCAGAAACACCCATCCCTAGCAATCGACACAATATCCAACTGAAATACAGGCAGCTAAATACAGACAAAATCACCAGTCCCCTAAGTGACAACAAAAGCTCACCATCTCTCTCACAAAGGGAAAAACAGCACCTCATTCAAAAAGGATTTCCTCCAGTTGAACATAACAAAGACCAAATGTACAAAGAAAAACAAGCATGACGTAAGACAATGCAAAAAATAGTAAAGTCTGGAAATCAAGGATATAATAACAATACATTGTTTAATTTTGGGAGCGGTGCACTTATGTGGCACCTTGGACATCACACTTTTAAATGCTTCTTGGATATATCTAATATTCCCCGAAACATTTGTTTCACAATATGCGTTATCTGCGACGTGTCTCTAGGATTTTTGAATACGACCATGTAGTGGGCGTTCAAACTGATCATTCTGAATTCCTTCTGTTTCGAAAAATAAATTTTGGATAATGTACATTACGCTCACATGATGATGATGATTAACTTTCATAAACAACTTCGTAACGCGACCGCCTGTTTCATTCATTAAATCATCAATGATCATGAAATGTCTACAGTCTCCTTTTCTCGCGTCTATACCTGGTTAGCCTACCGTAAACGTCACCAGTGTCAGATCGATATATGAAGGTTGCCATTCACCAAAACACTACATTATTTCTTAAGGTATTGGTACCATCATTTCTGATTTAAACAAAGTTTTATTCCCCTGTCCATTGATTTTATGAACCGATGAGATGTTTAACTGAAATCCAAATTCCTTTATATGAATGTATGTCATATGTGAGAAAATGGGTAATGTGACAAAATTATTGTTTATTTGCTGTGAATGTGTGCGACCACAAATTAATTTCTCAAATTGAGATAATAAAGTTTACTTGACTTGACTTGACTTGACTTGATACACCTTTTTAAAATGTTTACAAAATGAGTTTTCCCAGGGCCAGTAGGACCCACTATGACGCAAGTAAAAGGGTGTGTCCAGCAAACATCCATCTTGAGGGGGATGGAATAAAAACAAACATGACCCTTTCCCCGACACCAAATGGACTGTCCCTAGTGTGAACTACTCAGTAACCCTTCTCATCTGAGCCACGCTCGAGTTGCTTTTACTCACGCTCGACGGATTGGGTGACTCGGGGGTGATTGCCCCTTACAAAAACGATACTCAAACTGCGTAGTAAAAAAAAAAAAAAAAATGTTAAGGCCATTTCACGCGCCATTTCGCTTTAAGATCACAACACTCTGCACGAGATTGTACTTCCTGGGTGATGACGTTCCCGGATGAGGTCATTTCCTGTAAGATGACGCCATTTCCGAGTGGTGTCACTTCCTGTGAGGTTAGATCATATGATGTCACTCCTTTTGACACTTCTGGGATGATGTCAATTCCCCTATCACCTCGTTTTTTGGGTGATGTAACTTCCCGTATGAGGTTATTTTCGCTGATGTCACTTCCGATGACGTCATACATTCCTTACATTCCATCCTCACCCCCATAGTGCCTGATGCCTACCTATGATACTACTCCTGTCCCTTTCCAGCAACACCCTTTTCACTGCTAAAGTGCTATGTCCCAGCCCTACACACCACCTGCACCACTGTTTTAAAATACTATGTCCCAGCCCCCACACACTGTCTGCACCACTGTTAAAGTACTATGTACCAGCCCCACACACTGCCTGCACCACTGTTAAAGTGCAATGTCCCAGCCCCACACACTGCCTGCACCACTGTTAAAGTGCTATGTCCCAGCCCCACACACTGCCTGCACCACTGTTAAAGTGCTATGTCCCAGCCCTACACACCACCTGCACCACTGTTAAAGTACTATGTCCCAGCCCCCCAGCCCCACACACTGCCTGCACCACTGTTAAAGTACAATGTCCCAGCCCCACACACTGTCTGCACCACTGTTAAAAGTGCTATGTCCCAGCCCTACCAACTGCCTGCACCACTGTTAAAGTACTATGCCCCAGCCCTACCAACTGCCTGCACCACTGTTAAAGTCCTATGTCCTAGTCCTACCCACTGCCTGCACCACTGTTAAAGTGCTATGCCCCAGTCCTACCCACTGTCTGCACCACTGTTAAAGTACTATGTCCTAGGCCTACCCATCATCTGCACCACTGTTAAAGTGCTAAGTCATAGTCCTATCCATCATCTGCACCACTGTCAAAGTTCTATGACCTGGTCCTACCTATCATCTGCACCACTGTTAAAGTACTATGTCCTAGTCCTACCCCCCCACCTGAACCACTGTTAAAGTACTATGTCCTAGTCCTACCTATCATCTGCACCACTGTTAAAGTGCTATGTCCCAGCCCTACCAACTGCCTGCACCACTGTTAAAGTAAAGTACTATGCCCCAGCCCTACCAACTGCCTGCACCACTGTTAAAGTCCTATGTCCTAGTCCTACCCACTACCTGCACCACTGTTAAAGTGCTATGTCCTAGTCCTCCTACCCACCACCTGCACCACTGTTAAAGTGCTATGTCCTAGTCCTACCCACTGCCTGAACCACTGTTAAAGTGCTATGTCCTAGTCCTACCCACCACTGAACCACTGTTAAAGTACTATGTCCCAGCCCTACCCACTGCCTGCACCACTGTTAAAGTACTATGTCCCAGCCCTACCAACCTCCTGCACCACTGTTAAAGTACTATGTCCCAGTGCTACCCACTGCCTGCACCACTGTTAAAGTACTATGTCCCAGTCCTACCCACTACCTGCCACCACTGTTAAAGTGCTATGTCCTAGTCCTACCTATCATCTGCACCACTGTTTAAGTGCTATGCTATGTCTTAGTCCTACCCACCGCCTGCACCACTGTTAAAGTACTATGTCCCAGTGCTGCCCACCGCCTGCACCACTGTTAAATTACTATGTCCCGGTGCTACCCACTGCCTGCACCACTGTTAAAGTACTATGTCCCAGTCCTACCCACTACCTGCACCACTGTTAAAGTGCTATTTCCCAGCCCTACCCACTACCTGTACCACTGTTAAAGTGCTATGTCCTTGTCCTACCCACCGCCTGCACAAACAGAACGTGTTCAGCTTGGAGTTATATCACTGGAGCAAAAATAGCGTAATGTTGGCCCAGTCTTATAGGGCCGGAATAGCTCAGTGGTAGAGCGCCGGACTCGTAATCTTGGTGTTGCGGGATCGAATCTCCGCCCGGCCGTTACGGTACAGGGCGATTTTTCCCTCGGAGTTAACATTGGTTCTGACTCCATTTCTCATACAGTCCGTCGAATGAGACTATAAACCGAGGTTCCGTGTGTGAACGCACGCATAACATCTTTGCACACACGTAAAATCCCATCACCAACTTTCGGAAGAGAATGCCAGTTTGGCCGTTGGTATCGATGGCACGTTACACATAGCATGCACCTTCCCCGAAGTTGGAGTATGGCTGCCTTAATGGCGGGATGAAAAGAAAAACGGTCATACACACAAAAGTCCACTCCCTTTGTTGGGCAGATGGGATTAATCCATGCCTTTCTGTGCAGGGGATGTCCGCAGGAGTATCAGCCTGCATACGCAGAAGTCCCGGTCTTCTTGACAGTTTCACTCCATTAGGACTTGGCTATCTTTTTCTCTTTTTCTTTTTTTTTTTTTTTTTTTTTTCTTTTTTCTTTTTTCTTCTGTGTCTTATTTTCCTTGCCACCTCAGAGGTGTTTGTGCCACGCCGCTCATTCCAGGTTTCTGTCCACAGCCACACCATAGTTTGTCCCGCTGCAGCCCCGATACTGGCAGTCCATACGTCACTATCATGTGGTCATGAGGCAACCCACCAGAGGAGATACTGCACTGCTGCTGAGTGTTGTGTGCATTCATCAGCGCCTGTTCTGATCCAACATGCTGACAATCCCAGGAAGACTATACCACAAAGGTCATATGTGTGTGTGTATGTATGTATGTAGGTAGGTAGGTAGGTAGGTAGGTAGGTAGGTAGGTAGTAGATTGGTAGGCAGGTAGGTATGTATGTAGGTATGCGTGTATTCACTGGTTTTTTTTTTTTATACCTATTGATTCACTGAAATCTAAATGACCCACATAAAATGACCTACTGACATGCTATTAACTCCAGCCCCGAACGTTTTCAGCCCGATGTGGACATAGCCTTTGTTTCCCTGAAGCTTCAGAAACTTCTCCACTTCTTCCCATTCCGTGTGTGTGTTCAGATTGGCCAAAGTCCCCCCACGTTGCAAACAGGCGTGGGATGCATGGTCCCAGTAGGTGAAGCTGGTGAGGAGCAGGTAGCAGCTGCCAGTGATCCACGTCTGCCCTCCCCCCACAGAGAGAGTTCACCTCTGTGGCGTTGGCTTCGTCTTCTGCTCTCTGTGGAACATAGCAAAAAAAAACTTATGTTGCTTATTTTTCATCATGCTCACAGTCATAGTGCATGCACTTGGAATACAGAAACCAAAACAGTTGGACCTAAAATCATGCACGCTGTAATGACACTTACTGCATCAGTTTAAGTGAACTCCGGCGTTTGTGTGTGTGTTTTTCTCCTAATAGATTTCCCCCCTTTTTTCCAATATGGAACCCCAACATTACACTGCTTGATATGTCCGTTCGACATATTACCCCGTGAGCTTTATAGATCTTCCCCTTATTAGTTAGCTTTCAGACAAACAGACAGATGGGCAAACAGAGAGACGCACACGACCACCTCAAAATGAAAGGTTCGAAAGCATTATGCAAACCGACACCCGCAAATAAGCAGCCAACAACACAGTTCGACTTAGTAATATACACTACTTGCTGCACACATAGGCACATGCTTTGTCTCCTATTGTTCTCGCCAAGCTCCCTTAAAACCAATACGAAGAGCAACTAGAGAGTGTCTCACATATGCCTGTCACGCACTGAAATGGAAAGCATGGATTTAGTGTTCGTTTGTTTATTCAGGCCTCCACTTCGCTTTGATATCTTGTTTTATTGTTTGGATCTCTTCTTTAATGTCCTTTGTTTTCCCTTTCAGTTTGTTCCTCGGTTTGTTGTTCCATTCTTGCCTCATATTGTGTTTCATCTTGTTTTATTCTGACTTCACGTTGTGTTGTATCTTTGTTTCTTTCAACACGTTCAATGCAAACAAAGCAGTCATACAAACGCAAGTAATCTACCCGTAACAGAATTTTTTCCCCGTTGTATACCGAGTCCATTCACACTTGCTGGCCTACACTAATTACACCAAAAACATGAGAAACACACCCTCTGCAGACACGTGGTCAGAACTGAGAGATACATGGAGGATCTTTCTCTACACCTTCTCTCTACTGCGCCTGGTCATCACTTCAGCATGGCTTTGAAAATAAATACGTGGGTTACTAAATAAATCAATAGATTAACGAATGAATTAGTTAATCAATAATTCACACACACACACACACACACACACACACACACACACACACACTTCACTCTCTCTCTCTCTCTCTCTCTCTCTCTCTCTCTCGCTCTCACGCTTTGTGTGTGTGTGTGTGTGTGTGTGTGTGTGTGTGTGTGTGTGTGTGTGTGTGTGTGTGTATAAACGTGTTAACAGTGTGTTAACACGCTTAGTCTGCTTAACGTGTTAAAGTGTGTTAACTGTAGTCAGTCAGCTGACAGCAGCGTGCCGACGGTAGTGGTGAATTGTTAACTGATTGGTGTTCATTGTAAAACGTATAGTGTCAGTTGTGCATCAGACAGCGTGTAGTAAAGACGTAGAAGCATTGCTCTGACTTTCTGAGTTCACTGAAGCGAGAACGAAACAGTATGTGTGTGTGTGTGTGTGTGTGTGTGTGTGTGCGTGCGTGCGTGCGTGTGTGTGTGTGTGTGTGTGTGTGTGTGTGTGTGTGTGTGTGTGTGTGTGTGTGTGTGTTTTGATCAAATAATATCACAGCTTAGAAGTGTGCAGAAAGAGGACGGTCCGCAAAGTTGTCATCATTTTTTTTAGAGAGACATAAAGAAACGTAACAAGCACATAATAAAGGTAAATCAAGCATAGATCCATGTACACACAAAAAGGTTTTAAAAGAAAAAATGTTTGCATCGATGGACAGTCTGCCGGGTTTGATAATTAATTATCGCTGATCTGTATAGAATTGCTGTTCAAGAATTAACACTGTAGACTGGGTACAGAGGGAGGGGAAATATATATATATATATATATATATATATATATATATATATATATATATATATATATCATTATAACGAGCAGCATAATACAGGTAGGCGCCTATTCTGTATCTGATTGAAAAAACATTGGTGCAAAGTTGTTCCATGAGGCTTCAAAGTTTGTCTGATTATCATCAACTCTGGCATTGTGTAACTCGACTTTAAATCTGTTGTGCAGTTGATTTTGGAATCAAGTAAAACATGGCGTACGTTTTTCAAATCTACATTTACAGATATAATTTTTGCAAACATTATGATAAAGTCAAATATTTTGTCTGTTTTATAATGGCGATCCACCCCGAAAATTACAATATGATCTTAGCATTAAAGATGTTTCTGCATTTTTCATTCGGTAAATGTTCGACAGCTTTCCAGAAAGTTTGTACATGGTTGCATTCCCAAAACAAATGTTCGATTGACTCTCTTTCTTCATTACAAAAGGTGCCGTTCGTCGTATTTGTTATTCTCATAGCATTGAGAATAATGTTCGTACCAATAGTTCTATGGACAGTTCTGATTTGTAACCATTTGAGTTTGATATCGTTTATGTTGTGGATGTTGAGAAAGACTTTTTTTTTCCAAGGGATTTTCAGAATTTAGCTTTCGTTTCCACTTTGTACAACAGTTTGGTTTTCTGTTCATCATAAGTTAAAATGTCATAGTATTGTTTGACTCCTCTGCTTGCCTTGAAAATAATGTTCACCGCTTTAGGTATATCGAGTCTACTATTGGTGGTGGTGTTTAATTCAATCTCAGTTTTATTTATGTAACTTTTTATGGAGGAAAATCCATCCATTGTAGTAACGAAATTTATGTTATAGTCAAGGTTAGAAGTGAATTCTTCATATGTCATTAATTTTCCGTCTTCTTTTAAGAAATGCATTACTACTGCATGTTTTCCTTTTTCAATCAGCTTCTTTTGTTTGATCGTGACGTTACCTACTTTCATTTTATCATTGTAAAACACAGGTTCCGACAGTAGTTCATTCAAATTCTGGGGGTTCTACACATAAGTAAAGTTGTTTGTAAACCTTGAAAACATGAGTCCAAAATAAATTTGAGTTCGTACATACACAAGCAACTGCTGATCCATAAACATTCAGGTTTTTCAACACATGGATGGGTTTTCCTTATAACACATTCTTCCATTTATGATTAGTCGTGTTAATTTTTTTCTTATCCACGAGATTTTCAAAGTATAAATGTATTTTCTAATGTCAGGTATGTTTAGACCACCTTCTTTTTACCGTTTTGATCGTTGTTGTCCTGCTGATCTTATCTTCTTTTTTACCATTCAAACAAAGTGGAAGCACATTTTTTGCAGTTTTTTTAATAAAGGGGTCAGGTGGATCAGGCAAGAGAATCCAAAGATGTATCAATTTCGACAGGACTAATGACTTTAAAACTGCGACTCTTCCCACAGGTGTAATAGTTCTTTGAGTCCAAATTTTGAATAACATTTTGATTTCAGAAAATTTGTCTTTATAGTTTCATCATTTCACATTCTTTTAAGTCTTGTGTAAATCAGATTCCAAGTATTTTAAATTTCGGGGGATTCCATATGATTTTTAAATGTGGGCAAATGTTGTCTTTGACATCTTTTAACACCCGAGCCATACAGCTTGCGTTTTCTCACTCTTCATGTGTAAACCTGAAGCTCTGCCAAATGTGTCGAGAAAATGAATAGAACTTTCAAAAGAAACTCTATTACCATTTATTTAATAAATTGAGTGTTATCAGCAAACTGAACTATTTTATGGCCCATTTCACCTATTTTTTTTTTATTCCTTTTATCAATTTTTCTTCCTTTATCATTATAGCTAAAATCTCTACACTGAGTATAAACAAATACGGAGAAATGGGATCTCCTTGCCTCCATCCTTGTTCTATCTCAAACCATGATGCAGTCTGTGCATTTACAATAAGTGTTGATTCAATATCCCTATAAAATGTTTTTATCCACTGGCATATACTTTCGCCAAAGCCAAACGCTTTTAGTACCTTAAACATGAAATTCCAATTTAAGGAATCAAAGCTTTTTCAAATTCAATGCATAACAACAAACCAGGGAGATTTTTAAAGTTTAAATAGTTCATTAAATCGTACATCAGTCTAATATTATCTCCAATGTATCGATTGGTCATAAAGCTCGTTTGATCTTCACTAATGAGTAAAGGCAAGACGTCTTTTTAGTCTGTTGGAAATGCATTTAGAACCTCTCTTGTATACTACATTTAAAAGAGAGATGGGGCGCCAATTTTTTACATATTCCTTTGGCTTATCGCCTTTTGGGACACATATAATTATCCCTTCTTTTTGCGACGACGTTGAAAGTTCTCCATCTTTGTAAGCTTCATCAAGGGATCTTACCACAAGGGGTCCTAACTGTTCAAAAAAAAAAAAACTTAAAGAATTCGGCGCCGAATCCATCTGTGCCTGGGCTTTTTTTTTTTCCGTGCTTCATGTCTTTTAGGGCTAGGCCTGCTTCCTCTAATGTGATTTTTCCTTCCAGTAATTTTTTGTTTTTCATTTTCTGATAATTTGGGTGTTGTTTTTACAAGATCTTCAATATCACGGTCTTGAGTTTCTTTTTCCTTATGTAGTTTCTTCATAAAAGATTTTAACTTCATTCAGAATAATTTTTTTTTGTTCGGTTATTACTTCATCATCCTTGTTACTGGTTTTGCGATATGTTTACTATATAATATAATTCCTTTTCTGAAGGTTACAGAAATACTTAGATTTTTTTTCACCGTCTGCAACCCATCTTGCCTTGGACCTTAGGAGTACTCCTTCCATCTTCTTCTGTCTGTGTGATCTTAGTTTCTGATTTTTTGTTGTTGAAGTAGTTTCATTTCTGTTTCTGTTTTTATTTTCCATCTTTTCTAGTGATTCTATATCTTCTATTAGATTGTTTTTCTTTATCTGTTGTTTACTTCTTTTTCTAATCGACTAAGCTATTGATTTTTCTCTAATTTTCATCATCAAAAGGAAATCTAAAACTAGTTTGTCTGGAATCTTGAATTTGCAGAATTTTACTAATTCGTATATTGGCTGGTCTTCTTTTGCTGAAAGATCGACTGCATATTAGTTCGTTTATTTCATCGACATAATGTTTAGCTTTTTAATATAGACACATTAAATTTCCAGAAACTTTTTAACTTTTCACTTTTCCCGAATTTCAAAACAAAGTAATTATGGAATGATCAGACCGATAACCTGGTAAAATATCAGCATTTTCGAAAGCAAAATAAAGATAATATGATAACAGAAAATAGTCTAATCGGCTTTGTTTTTAGTGGTGTTGGTCTTCACCAGGTATACCTTTTACAATCAGGGGCTCTCTTTTCTCCATACGTCAGCAAGTCCTATTTCTTCAGTCATATTTATCAGTGTTTCTCTGGCTCTAGGGTTGTTATCTTGTACATAGTTAAAACAGTCAAAGTTAGGACGACATTCCAGTCGCGACGTTCCAGTCGCCCACAGCAATGATGTTGTTATTGTGATAACTCTTTATGATCTTGTTGAGTGTGCCGTAAAACAAGGGGTCATCTTTATTGGGTCCATACACGTTCACCAAGAGAAATTCTTTTTCAAATGAAGAAAAAGACACCAATATGAAGTGTCCCATTTTCATCACGGTGTACGTTTTTTTTTTTTTTTTTTTTTTTTTTTTTTTTTTTTGTATCTGAAACTCAAAATTGTTTGAGATAAAATAGCTACGCCCCTACAGTTGGATCGAAAGGAGGAAAAAAAAAACATTTGTAGCCCCATTCGGCATTTACGTAATTTTCTATTTTTTTTTTTTTTTTTAGTAAAGTGGGTGTCTTGCAGACAATAAATAGAGAACTTTTTTGTTTTAGATAGTGGAATACGCACCCACATTTATGTGAACCTCCCAGTCCCTGGCAATTTAAGGAAGCAATTGTTTATACTGTCCATTGTAAAGGTTTTTAGGAGCAAAGAAAAAAGTTTGAACAACACGTACTTGCTTAGGGACACGACTAGCATTCCAAAATCTCCACGACAGGGCCTGTTTACAATATGTGTTGAAGAGGAGTACATAAATATGTAGCATTCCTTGAAGCAAAACAGTTATATAAACAGTTATAAATATATAGTATTCCTTGAAGCAAAACAGTTATATTGTCATGTATACAGACAACACATGAACTCAGCATATACCATCTATGCCTGGTAACATACAAAGGTAAAAAATAAAAGAAATCCCTTACAAAAAAAAAGTCGAAAGGATAGAAAGAAAATGCAAATCCTGACGAAAAACAAATATGAAAGCAATCGAACACTAAATAACACAAAACCATACCAACAGGACATATGTAGTATGATGACGGTAAGAGAATAGAAAATATTTAAAAAGTAGATTTGAATTAAAAAAAAAAATGTTTGACCAACGCAGGCAAGCAGAAGGCACGTAGACGAGAAGAAGAAGAAGAAGAAGAAGAACAAGAAAGAAGAAGGAGGAGGAGGAGGAGAAAAGCGTGATACTCAACATGTAAAGGCGATAGAGTATCATAGAGAAGAAAGAAACCTGACAATAAAAAAAAAACTACTATTACTAATAAATGGAAGGTTCGTTTACTCCTCTTGGGGGCAACCTATTGACAACCAAAGTCTGCATAAAGGTGATGTCAGCCTGTGCGCTCGCGAGTGCCTACATCCGCACGGGTGTGCGCGAGCGCGCGTGCGCACGCGCGTGCGCCCGTTCGTGCGAAACAAAACATGGGCGGTTGGATGTGGATGGCATGTGGAACAGCACTCACCCGGGCACGCGTTTCTATGGAGTTCAATGTAATGTACATACTACTCAGCTGATACGCCTAAAAAATGTCCTGTACGACTCCTGCTTTGTCACGCACGGAGTGTGGAGCAAGGGATTGGGTAGAGGTGGGGAGGATCATGCACCGCACGTGTTCTTTCCTCCCTCTCTCCCCCGCCCCCTTTTCTCTCCCTTTTTTTTTTTAAAATGAAGAATACTGTGAAAAACAAAACAAACAAACAAAAAAACATGCAAGCTTGGCCGATGGATCGGCGATAGAAGAGGAGTGAAGTGGAAGGGGGAGGGGGGCACGCAGGAAGGGGCGGGAAAACCGAAAAGCATAAGAGAGAAAAGACAAAATGGGGTCAAAAATGAACTTGTCGGTGGATAAGGCTATCCTGTTTCCAAAGAATTCAAGGGTGATGAAAATTAAACATTAACTTCATGATCACCTCTTATTTTCACTCTATATAGCTTACAGACGCGGCTCGTCAAACTATATATTTGCCTCCTGCCACAACAGAATCAGACAAACAGAAATTTTGAAAATCACTATGACCCATAATAGTTTTAAAAAGATAACAATTAGAAATACACAAACAAAATCTCTTCTGTTAGCGTGGACGATCAAATTCCCCCATCTACATCATCTTTCACAGGGCATATCAACATCACCCATTGACTTAGCCCTTCAAAGCTGGACATGTACTGGGTGCGTGTCATATCACATAACACAAAAGACGCTCATGACATGCATAAATGCACGCTCATACAATGACAAGGCACCATCCATCTGTTGGCTATAAAGAAAAATCATAATGCCCTCTAACATCCATCTGTTGGCAATAAAGAAAAATCATAATGCCCTCTACAGTATAGTTATCTTGTTATCTGGAAAGAGAGAGGCATAGGCGGGTGGGGTGGTGGTGTGGAGGGGGGGGGGGTGGGGGGCGGGGAAGGGAGATGTATTTTGGGGGGGGGGGGGGGGGGGGTGCGCGCGCCTGCGTCTACCGTGCGCGCGCGCGCGTGAATTAGTTGGCCCACCCTTTTTCTAACAGAACAACTTTCCACGTTATCAATCATCTGTCCACACCAACTGTCTATATTATCAATCATTCGTTTACATCAACTATCCACATTATCAATCATCTGTCCACATCAACTTTCCACGTTATCAATCATCTATCCACATCAGCTTTCCACACTATTAATCATCTGCTCACATCATTTATCCGCAATATCAATCATCTGTCCCGATCAACTTTCCACATCATCAATCATCTGTCCACATCAACTTTCCACATTATCAACCATCTGTCCACATCAACTTTCCACATTATCAACCATCTGTCCACATCAACTTTTCACATATCATCATCATCTGTCCACATCAACTTTTCACATTATCAATCATCTGTCCACATCAACTTTCCACATTATCAACCATCTGTCCACATCAACTTTTCACATTATCAGTCATCTGTCCACATCAACTTTCCACGTTATCAATCATCTGTCCACATCAACTTTCCACATTATCAATCATCTGTCCACATCAACTTGACTTCCGCTCACCGACGTGTGACGGACGTGTCTCCCGGGCGCTCCGCCGTTCGACACTTATCCGAGTCTGAATTGTGCCTTCAAAGTTCTGTACCTCAGTGATGTTGTGATTTATGTGAAAAAAAGGAGACTTCCTTTTGTGATAAACGGTTGACTTGTATTTTCATCTGGAAAATGAAGCACCTGTGGGATATGTAGTGTACAATTCCTGTGTGGCACAATGGACTGACGCGTGTTGTTAGTGGTGAGGTGAGCGAGGCGCTGCAGTGCTCTTCTTTCTATTCTGTTTCCAGTATGAACAGTTGAATTTACAAGGACACCAATTTTCTTTTCAAGATTCAAATGTTCAATGGCGGAAAGGTTTCTCGAAAATGACTTCGAATATCTTTAGGTATTTGGGGGGCAAAGGAGGGGAGAAATGGGAAACCATCTTCGTCGTGTAGTGACATTGGTATTGCCAGACCGTCATTTTTTCTTTTTAAGTACATAAACTTCGTCGCCCTAACCCTCAAACTCGTCTTTTTCTTATTTCATTCATCCACTCCCCCCCCCCCCCCCCCCCCCCCCCGTCCTCACTTTACCTTTCCTTTTTCGTCTCGTCTAGACTCACATTTACAGGTTCACAAGTTAATTTTGATATATATGTGTGTGCGTTCGCGCGCGCGCGCGCGCGTGTGTGTGTATGTGTTGTGTGTGTGTGTGTGTGTGTGTGTGTGTGTGCGTGTGCGTTTGTGTGTGTGTATGTGTGCGTGTGTGTGTGTGTGTGTGTGTGTGTGTGTGTGTGTGCGCGCGCATATATAATATCATCCAAATTATGTGCTTTTGGATATAATCGTGTTTTTATTGTTGTGATTGGAGGTGGGGATTGTTGGTATTTCATGCGATGATAGCGCTTGATTACAACTGATCATAAGTGGACTGTGTGTTTCAGTCCTTCCTTTCACTTTTTTTTTTTTTTTTTTTTTTTTTTTTTTTTTTTTTTTTCCGTAACGTTCGTATACTTTCACTACCTTCGAAGGTGGTTCAATGACGGATGTTATGTGTCACTACATCTATACTTAAGGAAAAATGTAACCGGTAATTATACACACATACTAGCGCGCGCTGGCCCGCGCGCACACATTTCTCCAAAATAAAGACGATAAATCCGACAGGATATTGCCATTCTGTACCCTCTGCTTCATCCGCTTCTTTCCCATCCGCCCCCCCCCCCCCCCCCCGCCCCCCCACCCCCCCGACTTCCGCCACCAGCCTCCTCTCCCCCTCCCCCCCCCTCCCCCCTGCCCGCAGTCTGTATACAGCTCTTCAACCGTGCCATTTAACTATTTACTTACTGGGTTGAATGGATAGAGGACAAAGACCTCCCCCACCACACACACACACACACACACACACTCCTTTGGTTTGTTTGGTTGGTTGGCTGCTTTAGTGCGAGAGAGATAGAGCCGTGTTATTGATGGGTCCAGTGGATTGGTGAAAGTCTTAAGAGAAATGTTGAGTGAAGCTGATAAGGAGGTGCACAGACGATTGATAATGTGGAAAGTTGATGTGGACAGAGATGATGATAATGTGGAAAGTTGATGTGGACAGATGATTGATAATGTGGAAAGTCGATGTGGACAGATGATTGATAATGTGCTTTTTGTGTTTTGCTGGCTTGTGCTTTTTTTTTTTGTGTGTGCGCGCGCGCGCGTGCGTGTATGTGTGTTGAGAGTAGATTGGGAGTATTAAGGCTTGCC